>RCUC01122728.1:0-14652 GCA_003697995.1 Taxidea taxus jeffersonii
GAAACTGCCCTTGGAAGCACTCACGCAGTCTGCAGGAAGTTAACAAAGAGCCTGAATTTGCCCCTTTGTCACAATCAGCAGATACAGCACAGCGGTTTCAGAATCTGCCTTTCTACCCAAAAGCTCAAAGTACAAAATTTACATTATTATCCCCCTGCCCACCGTCTCTATAAACCAACCCCCAAAATATCCCTACTTAGGGAAATTGCTTAGCCTCCCTGGGGACTGCTTTTCTCCCTCTAATGTGGGGAGGGGACGCCTACCTCTTCCTACCTCCTCCCAGCCCCACGAGGAGGGGTTCGCGCGTCACGGGGAAAATTATATGCCACTGGTTTCCTGGAGTCTCCAACTTTGCTCAAATGAGCACCTGTTATCTGAATTATTAAAACCGTGGTGAGTGCTTCTCTTCAAATACGTAATGCAAAGTCTTAATTCACAAACCAAATACGTGTTTACCTAGTGCCCACGTTTGCCGGAGCTCTGTGGCACTTTACTATCTCACATGTCTCTGAGTTTGCAGCCACGGTTCTGGGACCCAAGGGTGGTGGGATCTACACACCTTGCCTGTGTGTTAATGACGCGTGCCCGGGGCATTCTAAAAGGAACACTCATGGCCAAGCTTCCCCTGAACCCAGCGGACTCAGAAGTTCAGTATTTCTGAAAGCTCTGCAGGGGGACGGTACAGCCAGGGTTGAGAACCTGCAGGAAGCCCAGTCGTTAAGAACACAGACTCCCAGTGAAACGTCAAAGCCGCTGTGGGATCAGGCTGAACTGGGTTAGATGTCCTGCTCCGCCAAGTTATATAAACTCAGCCTCAACGTTCTCCTGAGCAAAACTGGGATAATAAGAGAAGCTCCCTGACATGACACATGGCGATCACTTTATTGTAGTCTGAAAAATGCTAGGTGCTCAGTAACTAGAAGCCGTCATTTGTTTCTCCTGACCTTTCTGCAAGTAGAAAACGGTTTCGTCTTATACAGGGAATACCGCACGATAACAAGGTACTTTCATAAGCATCAGTAGAACTTCATTCCCACAAAAGCCATGGAGCGCATGTATGATTATTCCCATTTCATAGATGAGAAAACTAGCCCAGAACAACTCAGTGCTTTCCCAAGTTCCTACAAGAGGTAAATGGAAGAGGAGAGCCGGAGGCCATCGGCTTCCACCTCCCAGGGCCGCCAGAGTCCTCTAGGCATTTTAACGAGATCCCCTTGGGCACGTCCAACTGCTGGTGGAGGACCACACTTAGAAGACACCCTGTCTTTGAGTCTGTGTGAGGAGGTGAAGCTGCCACCTTCCGGCCACTCTGGGTCACCTCCTTGTCCTAGCGCCTCATCCCTGCCTCTCCACGAGGGTGCTGCCTGCGGCCAAGGCCATATGCCATCACGTGGTCCCTCCCTCAGGAGTCTGAGTCCGAGGACCTGCAGGGGCGGAAAGGGCTGAAACCCCAGGCCAAGTGCCCATCCCCTGGCACGACCCCAGCGTCTGCTCCGGAGGCAGGCAGAGAGGGGAGGCAGGCTGGCCCACACAGCTCTGCTTCCAGGGAGGCACCGGCAGGCGAAGGCTGCTTTGTGTCACAGCTCCCACGCACCTGGCTCGTCATCGACCACTCCTCAGAAGTCCCTCCTAGGGCTCCTCCCGGGCTTACAGTCACCTGACAGCACGGACAGGTCCTTCTGCCCTTAGTCACTCAGGCAGGGGAATTCAAACCTGCCAACGCTGAAAGAACACGGATCGCCATTTCCAGAACAGTCTCCAGCATGAGTCCCCTGAGAGAATCTGAAAGTTGAACAAGGCTCTTCTCATCTCCCTCCTCCCCAGCCACCGATCACCTCCTCCCCCAAGGGCACAGGGAGGTGTAGGACTCCCCTCCAGCCTATTCCTGCACTCAAAGCCCACTCAGGACACTCCGGGGAGGAGCCTGCGAGACCATTTTCATCTCCCGCCCTGTCACATATTTTCGGTAAGGCACACGCAGCTTGGGCTCCCGAGCCTGTGGTCCCGAGAAGAAATGCCCATGAAGGCCTGAGACACAGGCAGCGGGACGGGGACGGTGTCTCCCCAGGGCCCCGAGGACACACAGGAGCTAACCTCCCTCCTCTGAGAGGCCGGCACTTTCCCAAGAAGCTCCAGCTCCACGAAACCCTTTGCCTTTGCGATGTTCAGCGTCTCACCAGCCGCCCAGAAGGTAAGTCACAAAGATGGGGGGACCCACAGAAGAGGCCCATCTGACTGTCATAATTTGGCCCGGGTCCCTGGGGCACAGACATGAACGGAGCTCACCCAAGCTGTCCCGTCAAGCAAGGCCCGGCCGCCAACAGCAGAAGCGGGTCTAGCACAGCTCAAAGACGCCGCAGTCCTCTCCGTGTCTGGGCAAGTGGGAATCGCGAGGTTCTCCACACTCTCCACCTCGGAATCGTGCTCCTCCTGAGCCAGAGGAGATCGCCAAGGTCACCTACGCCCACCTCCCTCCTTACGGACGGTGCAGGGCTGGGTGCGAGGTTCGGTGACCCCTCAAAGACTCAGCGGCGGGGCTGGCTGGCCTGCGCCACGGCACTCGGGGGGCCCGGGGATGCGGATGGGCTAGACAGCAAATGGCATTTCTGGGACGAGCAGGTCGGTCTACCCTGATGCCTGTTTATTTCTTAACCCTCAGAACCGCTTCGGGACGAATGTGCACTCGCTCCCATCTCACAGATGAGGAAGACCGAGCCTCGGAAAAGCCAAGTGGTCATCTTGGGTCCCCAAGGTCACCAAAGCTGAGTGAGATGGGGTGACGGACCCTCAGGGCCCAGACCCACAAGGTCTTATTCCTGGCCTGGTGCTCCTTTCCCTCGTGGTGTGCCCCCCTGACGTGGCAGCAGAGATGACCACGTGTGTGGACACAGCAACACTCTGGATGACAGAGGTGACGGGGCCAGCTCCGGCACGCTCGCACTGCACGGATCACAGGCTTGCCGCAGCTCCTGCTGGTGTGGCTGAGACCCAGAGGGTCCCCTGCACTGGAGGTCATGACCAAGGCCGCGCTCACCACGCGGCACGTGAGGGGTGTGGGGCGCAGACAGTGGAACTTGCAGGGTGCTCAACGCTCCTTGTCACAGCGTCTACTCGGCGGCCGGGCGGGCACCCCGGGGGCCGTGTGTGGGCTGTCCCCTCGCCAGGAGTGCTCTGCAGGGCTCGCTCCCTTGCCTCCTTGGCCTCACCTCACAGGTCCCCTCCTCAGAGTGGGGGAGTGGGGCCTCCCCTTGGGCCCCTGTTGAAGGCAGGACCCCTCCCACGCCAGGGCTCCCAGTTCCCGTCCCCGGCCCGCTAACGGTGCAGCTGCTCCCGATGACGCCTGGGGTCTCCCCGCCATCCACGGACGGAGCTCCAGGAGGGCAGGGACCCTTTGCCGCTTTTGCTAACAGACCACATGCCTCGTGCCCAGGACAACCCTGGCACGTAGCAGACACCCGTAAATATCCTTCGCCATATATTTGCCTTTGAAAAACTTTCAAACCGACAGAAAGAAAGTATGTGGTGAGTACCCATCGTCCTTCACCTACACTCCATAGTTCCTAACACTCTGCCCCATCTGCTTTATTTCCTTTCTTTTTTTTTTTTTAATATTTCACTTATCAGAGACAGAGAGTGAGAGAGAAAGAGACAGCACAGGCAGGGCGAGCAGCAGGCAGAGGGAGAAGCAGGCTCTCCACTGAGCAGGGAGCCCGACGTGGGACTCGAACCCAGGACCCTGGGATCATGACTCAAGCTAAAGGCAGATGCTGAACTGACTGAGCCACCCAGAGGCCCCACATCTGCTTTATTTCTGTGTGTATGTGTGTGTGTGTATATATATATATACAACACGTTTTTTTTTGCTAAACATTGAAATTAAGCAAAGATAGTATTTCCCAATAATAAGAACATCGTTCGGAAATTTCAGTGGGGTGTTGGGGAGCGCTGTGAAGTGTGTAAGCCTGAGGATTCACAGACCTGTACCCCTGGGGCAAATAGTACATTATATGTTAATAAAAAAAAAAAGGAAATTTCAATGGGCACATTATCTCATATACCGTCCACATGGAGACATCCGCCATCGTCCCACAGATGTCCTTTGCAATGACTTTTAAAGTTGTTGCACGGAGGGCCCGGTCAGGGATCAGGCATGGCATCCCTGCTAGTTCAGGGCAGCTCAGTGAAAACCTAGTGAGGGAGTGAGCCCCGCGGAAAGAGAGCTCCGGACAGCGGGCGGCAGAGCCAGCGGGGAGTTGGAGGGACCCTCGCCCTGAATGTGGTCTAGGTCCCTCTTCTGCATGAGGTCCCCCAACACATTCTCCCAGGCTACGCTTCACTGCCCGCCCCCCACAAGTGTCCCCGGACTGTCAAGTTCTTGCCACCCATCCCGTGGAGAGGGGGGATGCTCCTCCCGAGACGCTCCCCCGTGTGACTTTCCATTACCCTCCAGCACTGACTTTCCTTTCTCACGGTACGGGCTCTCTTCACTGCTCGTGGCCTGTAGGTTTTATACAAACACAGAGGGCCGAAGGTGTGGCGTGGCTAGTGGAAACCTTAAAGGACTAGCCGTGCCTGCGGGGCAGGGGGCCCCCTGGCTGCTTAAGGAGGTGTGTTTTGGGTCACCAGTGGGGCTCTGTGTCCTTGGGAGCCCACAGAAGGCTGCTGGCCCCATAAAAGCCAACCATGGCTATAACGACGCTATTACTGGTGTGAGCTGTGGGATGCTCCAAACACAGGAGAAGGGAGCTCCGGGAGAGGGCAGGAGGAAGAGCCCAAGAGAGACATAAAAAGGCAATAGGATTTAGAGAGCACTCTTAGGAGTGAGGAGGGGTGATGGATGGAACGGACGGGGGGGGGGGGGGGGGGGGGGGGGGGGGGGGGGGGGGGGGGGAAACACACGAGTGGAGAGAACAATTTGGACTTGGGGACAGCGCAGGAGTCGGAAGCCGAGACTGACTGGGAAGGCTGGCTCAAGGGGAGGCACATGGGCCAGAAGACAGGAGGGTCGGGACGAGACGGGGGCAGACAGCAGGCTTAGGAAACCAGGCTGTGCACGCCCCCAGGTCCCAAGGCGCATGGGCAGAGGCAAAGGGGTTTCATTAGAAACCAGCAGGGCTTCCCCCACCTCTCTTTTGTGAAGACTTGGCCTGAGCTTATGGACCAAGAGGCAGCCAAATGCCCTGGCTGCCCATCACCAGGGCCTCCTCCTGCCTTCTGTTCCTCGGTGTGCGAGCCGCACTAATGGTGGCCTGGCCCCCCGGCCTGACAATGGAGGCTCTTGACTGCCCCCCAGGACGACTGCACATCTGGATCCTGTTTACCTAGCAACTCCTTCGGGCCCCCGGCGCCCCATCCCAGGATCGCCGGAGCAGGCGTGGGTTACAACCTCCACTGTGGACACTGACCATCTGATTTCCCAGTCTCCCAGGGGCTCTAAATCCAGCCCCCTCTGACCTGCCAGCGGGAGAGATGACCTCACATTTGTCCTGCTTATCACTGGTAATAACCATTAGGGACAATGGCAGGCGCTCACACCTGCTGCCCACGAGGCTGGCAGATCGGGTCTCCACAGGAGGCCAGAGATGCAAATCTCCTCCTCCTTTTCATCAAAGCGGGACTCCCAGGCTGTCCCAGGAGGACAGGACACCACCAAAGCACAGGAGGGATGCGGGAGAGAATGAAGCCAAAGCCACAGAGCGTGGCTGTGTGCCACCCCCTCCCCCCGCCTCCCCCCGCCCTCCCCCTCCCCCACCGGCCAGTTAGCAAACACGGGTCCGGGCTTTACAAGATGTTGTCAGGCAGCAGTCTGGATGAAAGGACATTCTCTGCTGTCCCCCTCGCCGTGGCCCAGCCACGCGCACAAAGGCCAAGGCCCAGAACATGGGACAAAGTGGTGCCGGCCATATGCTCCGCACAAGCATCCCTTCGTGAGGAGTGATTTTCTGCAGCTCGGGCATTTTCGTGGCTGCCCTTGCGGTCCCCGCACCGGTGCCATGAACATCGGGGACCGAACCGTGGCTCCGGGGCCACCGCCGACCCGGCCGCCTCCATCCCACGTTCCGGGGCGCGCGTGACCGCCCTCCTTGCCTACCCTGCTCCCACGGGGGAGAGACCACGGGGGTCCCCCCCACCCCGAGTCCTCCGGGAGACTCCTCCTGCGGCCGAAGACCCTCCTCCCCACGCAGCCCGGCGTGCCCACCGGCCCCGGCGGGCGACGGGCGACAGGCACGCGCGGTGGCCGGGCCCCGCCCTTGCATTCTTTCGAGCCGGCGGCGCCGCAGCCAGCAGCAAGCCGGGCCCCAGCCCTGCTGTAAAGTATTAACTCATACTAACACAGTTTGTCTCCGAGGACCCTCTTGGCCCCTTCGTCATCCTGTGCTGACATTTTAATCGTGCTTTTGTGGGAGCCGGCTGGCAGTCTGTCATCAGGAGTGGCGCGGCGAGGGGCCGGAGCGGGCTGCGGGCTACGGCTGCTGCGGGGGAAGCAGCCACTCTGACAGACTGAGCAATAATCCGAACTTACCGCGCCGAGCCTGTGGGACGGCAGCCGGGCCGCTTTATCTTCTTCATTAAAGTGCGCTCAGAAAAAAAATCCATTTTCCTTTAAAGTCTCAGGAACAGATGGAGTAAAATTAATTGCGCCATTAAGTCCCGATAGACAATACCAGAGTGGTTTTCTTTCAACGGTGCATGTGTGTTACAAAGTGCTCTTCGTAAAAGGCAATTACTGCAACATTTGCCATAAAATAAAGGTTGCTTTAATGGGCAATAAACACAGGCTTCAAATTTTGTATGAAATGGGTCTCCAAAGGGCGCTGTTAGAGGCAGCTCAAAGGCACGACGGACTTCAGTAGCTCTGCTCGGGCTCCCGCTCAGCCAGACCCCAGAACAATGATTCCCCACCCTTGGATGTATTCTGATAGAATTATGTATGTGATACTCACGCACGGCCCGGGCCTCTCCAGCCAGATTTTTCTGGTCAACAAACAGGCAGGCAGGCAGAGGAGGGGAGGGCCGGGGAGGGAGGGCCAAGTTCACCACCACCGACCTGGGGGCAGGCGGCGCCCACGGCCGGAGGAAGGAGCCGGAGAAGGCGACAGGCCCGGGTGGGGGGCTGGAGAACACGATTTACTAGTTTTCTGTCTCCTAGGTCTAGCGAGGGTTTCCAGCTGATTCCTGGAAGGAGGGCTCAGTGAGAAATCTATATTTATGTGTATCCAGAGCCCGTCAGGGCAGAGATTTGGCAAAAGGAGGAAATAGGCTGTGCTTTACCACCGAGACGGAAATGATGATGGCGATCTGTCCTCCAACTGATGACCGGACGCTCCCACCGGAGCCCGGCTTCCTGCTCCTTGGAGGACCGTCCGCACGGTTTAGGGGGACCCAGAGAACATGGCGGAATGCGAGTCTCCAGTAGCACGAGGGGTGGGAGTCGTCTTCTCTGCATCCCTGGCCCCTTCCTTTGAAAACCCCACATGCAAATTTTCCCCTTCCAGGGACCCGAGCTGCTCAGACGTGGTTGGACGGGGGCAGGAACGCAAAGACCAGAACCTCATTTCAATCCACCATATTTCTACATTTCAGTAATTACAAAGTTAGCATGACATATAAATGATCCATTAATTGAAATATGGACTATACCGACTCCAATATTTATGATATAAATCCATATTTCATTAAACAAATCCAATAAGCAAATATATCAAGGAGCACATGAGAACCATTTTATTTAAGTGTGAGCTCAGGAGCTAAAAGACCCTTTTCTGACCAAAATACAGACCTACAGCTTCAAAAACCCGGCCAACCAACCAACCAAAGAAGCGTCCTTCATAGACTTGGAATTCGGGAGAGCTGGCCAGACAGAGAGGCTCATGGTGGTGACAAGTGACTTCCAATAAATCCAGGGTCAGCTCATGGGCAGGGGCCCCAGGAGCCGCAGCAGCCACCGGCTGCCACGACGGGAGTGGCGGTGGTCTCCGATCAGACTCCCGAGGGGCTGGAAAGAGGCCACATGGTACCCGTGGGCAGGCTTCCAGCTGTGTTTTAAAGTAAGGTGTGGCTTGCATGGACCAGCCAGCCAGCCAGCCTCCCGACCTCTTCTTCGCATCAGGGAGCTTCCACTGGGGGTCAAGGTGGTATGCACGGAGGCGCGAGCTCTCTGGAAGACACAGGCCTGATGGACTCAGGCAGGGCGGATGGACTGCCTCATGACAGAGTTGCACCTGCCGTCACCACCTCGTCACTGAGCTAAACTCATCCTCTGCTGGCTACCCCACAGGCACCTCCTTGCGACTCATGGAATTCCACCTGTCCCCCAACGCTTGTTCTCTGGCTCAGCGGGAGACACCGCCGTCTACCCCGCTGCCCGGCTCAGAAACCGGGGCCTTGGTCTCCGGTCCTCCTGCTCCTTCATCCCAGGTCCCAGCCCGAACACCTACCTCCTGTTCTCCACCTTTCCTCCCAGGTCTCAGTTCAGACCTCAGTCACCTCGTCTGGATGGGACAGCACCCCGACAGGTCCCCCACTCCAGCTCTGTCCTCCCACCACGGGCACATCGGCTCTCTGTGCTGGGAGCTATCTCTGCGGGGACACGGCTGAGGGCACCAGGCAGATCAGAACCGTTGGTAAACACGGAACCCATATGCGCCTCCCTCAGGAACACGGGGAGGAAGATGGAAACAAGCCGCCCCCAAGGATACTCGCTCCTTCTGTGGCAAAACAGAGATGAAAAGGTGTGAGGTGGGCATCGGGCACTGTGGTTCCCGCGTGGAAGCGGGAGCTGATGGTGCCCCCACTGCTGCTGGTGTCACGGTAACACCTGCCCTCGGGAGGCCAAGGGGACGGAAAGACCAGGAGAAGCATCGCCAGCCTACAAAACAAATGGGCTAATCTAGGGAACAATTTCTTTTTTAAAGGAGAGTTTTCATATGCTAGTTTCTGCCCAGAGAAGTTCTGGTTATTGGATTTTGCAAAAAGGCGGGGGGGTGGGGCGGATAACTATTACATAATACGCCCCTTCGCTCTCTAAGTGTCCCTGTTTTGATGATACGTGATGATCCTAGTTAAAGCTCCTAGCAAGGAGTCCAAGGGCTTCTTCGAGAACTCCCGTGAATTTCAGGAACACTTGGAGGCTGTTAAGCTCAGATCCTGGTTTTGTAGGGCTCTGAGCTTGTATCATCTGGGGTGGGGGGAGGGGCTCACATAATACAAAATACAAAACTATTATGGAAATGTATCGCATATATTTTTTAAGATTTTATTTATGTATCTGACAGAGAGAGAAAGAGCACAAGCAGGGGAAGCATCAGGCAGAGGGAGAAGGAGAAGCAGGCTCCCCATGAAGCAGGGAGCCCGATGTGGGGCTCGATCCTAGGACCCTGAGATCATGACCTGAGCTGAAACCCACCGAGCCCCCCAGGCGCCCCAAAATTTACATTAGATTTAAAGGTAAAATTTATCTTATATTGAAATTTGCTAATTTGAAGCAAGGAACAAAACCCAATAAAACCCAGCGTGTGGTCACGTGAAGACGCTGGTGGCATCTGGCAGGGGTCTGAGAGGGCAGGGGCAGGGAGGGGTCCTGCAGCTCCGCCTCACCTTGGGAATCCGCCCCCACCTGGAACGCCAGCAAGTCCTCTGTGATCTGGCCTCATCCTAAGGCTTCAGGCTCCCACCTGGTGGTGATGTCCAGCCCACCCCCCAGGGCACCTCCCCCCATCCCCGAGCTGTGCTCCCGCCAGCACGACCACATGGGGTGAGATCCCTGTGCTACCTTCTCTCAGCCCTCCACGTCTGTGCACGTGCCCTTCATCAGCAAAGGATGGCGGCAAGTACGTCCAGCCCAGTACCTGGGCGACCACCAGAACACCGTCCTCTCATCCTCTCTCCTGGAAGGCTCTTCCAGCCACTTCGGGCAGGAGGCAGGACCTTCCTTTGAAGCTCCCAGGACACCGTGACCACTTTCGTCCCAGTCTTGATTGCACAACACAGAAAGGAACTGCACCCCCACCCCCGCCCGGCCCACCGGTCCGCGGTAGATAATGAACGAACAAGCACCGGCCCACGGTACATAATGAACGAAGAAGGCAACCCGAAACCAAAGCATCCCTGTTTGTCCAGGGCCCTGGGGGAGCTCCACTAAGGCTGGACACTCAGGCTGGACACTGCGCTGGGAATGGACTGGGGAAGTGATAGGACCTGGAACCACGCCCACACCCCCAAATTCCCACTCTGCTCTCTCTGCACCAGGGAAGTTACCAGACTAGAAGGAGTCATGGGTTAGTGTTGGCGGGATGGGATAATGAGCTGGTCCCCATTCACACGTGCAGACGGGGTCAGTCGTTCTCAACGACGTTCGCACATTAGGAACATCTGAAGTGTTACAAAAATGTCTTTCACTGCCCGGTGCCTAGATTCAGAGAGGACTTTTTGTCCTCTGGTGGGATCCAGTCACCAGGACTTTTAAGAAGCTCTGCAGATCATTCTAGAGTAGAAAACCCATGACCTCCCCAATCCCATGTTTATCTGAAACTACCATTTAGAATATTTCTACTCACACGTGGCTATGGTCAGTTACCAACCGACCTGTCACCAAGACTGCACAAGGTCTGTCTTTCTGTCCTCTTCCTCGTGATGAGAAAGCACCTGTTGTTAAATGTCTGTGTAGGGACCTGACCACTGGGCACTTCCCCACCCCTCCCTGGTTCAGTCCACAAACACTTCCTGAGCATTGGATACAGATCGTTCCCTGGAAATACACAAAAGTAAGACTTCACTCTTATTCTCAAGGAGCTTACAATATTTTGGTCAAGTCACCATCGAAGCTGATAGCTGAAGAGCGTTCGCCAACCTCTAGCTACTCAAGTGCCACATGAGTGCGAATGATAAGTGCCTTACGTCGGGGTGTCCCTCTGTGGCGGAGCCGTCCCTATCAACTACTCCATGAATCCCAAGACGGTGAATTCGTGGAGGAAACAGCAACTCCAACAGCTTTCAGTCAGGAAACAACTCGGAAGTCTAATTTGATACTCACGCGCTCATTTCGTCTACTTGTTAAAATAAAAGGTATCTTATGCTTACGACATGCAACACATGATGGTGGGTTCCAGAAGACAGAGACGTAGTGTGAACGAGCCTCTAACTCGTTACGCATCAAGGTCCTCCATCGCCACCGTGGTTAGTGCCGTCAAAGTGAAGGTCCGGGGTCCCAGGATGTGAGAGATGCTCGTAGGTCAAGGACCACCGGGACCCATGTCCCACGAACCCCGGAGGTCATATGCTCAACTCCAGCGGTACCCCCCGTCGCTTGCCTTGAAGGGGAGTGAGTGTCAGGACAGTCTGGAAAGGAGGCTGGTGAGCAGGGGAGAGCTCAGGCTTATCCTCCCTGCTGGACAGACTCCTCTCTCACTGGCACAGGAATAACCTGCAGGGACCTCCACGGTACCATGTGCAGATGGGGTTTAATGAATGTGGTGATGATAATGATGATAATTATTCAAATTCTCCCCTATCTCTGTGCCCCAGGGAGGCCAGTGCTGCTGGCATCTGACTAGATCTGAGAGGTGACCCTCCCTCCTGAGTTGCTTCTGTCCTGTTTTCTCAAGCACGGCGCGGTGTTTCCCTGCCTTTACGTCCCTCCGATCAGCATATGCTCGGCGGTGTGCTACATACTCAGGAGGGAACAGAAGAAAAATGAGATTGTCAGGAGGTCCCTGGGCCCTCCTGACACCGAGGTCAGGGCAGAGGCTGGGGCTGGCAGAGGGGATGCCTTAAAACAGGAGATGGCGCGTGGGAGGACGAGATAATGAAGTGTTTGTATTCATTCGTTTTGCTTGGCCTCTTTCAGAAAAGAATTTAAGGAGAGCTAAAATAACATAAACAGATAGACATAGGGAGTTATTAAAGTTGAAACAGAAAATCAAATACCCGATTACGGAAGAGAAAACAAGAGATACAACTATAGGGGCTGATAAAGGCATTATGACCGAGCGCTGTATTTAACTCTGGCGTTTCCAGAAGACGGGGCAAGAGAGAGAGAACGGGTCACGCAATTTGCTTTCTCCAATGGAAGAAAGCTTCACGGTTCTCGCAGAGAGACACCCAACAGCCCGAGGACTATGCGATCTGCACAAACGGCCCACACCTTCAGTTATGAACCGTTTTCGTAGTCTATGCAAGCTATCTTCACGCTGTGGTGTTTCAGTTATCAAGACACCCAAGGTACAAACACGAGAGTATGAGCTATCAGACATAATTCAGCTGAGGAAGATAAGCTCATGCCCTTCAGGGATGTGGTCCCCGGTTGTGAGAAAAGGACGGAGGGAGCATTATGTGGGGTAGGGATCGAGTACCCCCCAGCAGATCTTCAGGGAACAGTCACCTTTCCTCCCTGATTTCTGGGAAGGGCTGGGGCAGTAGTACGGGAAGCCACTGCGAGCCCCTGGGCAGCCCTGACGGTGCTCCAAGGCTGACCCCCAGCGTTCGGATGCCCAGGGTGGCTGACGTTCTGACCAGAGACAAAGCTCAGAGGCCTTGCTGGAGGGAAGGCGATCCTTCTCCATGGTGCTGAGTCACCGGAGTACCGTCAGGGAAGCCAAGACGTCCCTGCAGGAGTGGCTTTCCATCCAGTGACCTCCCCGCCCCTCCCACCCCACCCCACCCCACCCCGAGGCAAGTGATGTTTGAGAGCCTAGAACACTACCAGTGTCCCACAGACTCTTCCGTGGTGATGAAAACAGTCTCTGTGTTGCCCCGTACATGAGCCACGTGTGGTTATCAAGTCCTTAAAAACGTGTGTCACTGAGGAACTGCCATTTAGATTTTATTTCAAGTTAATAATTTTAATGTCAATTTCAAAAGCCACACATGGCCCACGGCCACCGTACTGGACAGAGAAACCCTCAAGATCCACATCTTGGGAGCGAGCAAAGGCATCCCTGCTTCGCAAAGTTTCAGAACAGGCATTACTCGTAACCTACCCTGGCTGTAGACAAAGCTCAGTGATGCTCCTGACGGCCTCCCAGAGTAAGTCCGAGTCCGAAGACTCCTCCCAGGCTCTTGGATAAACCGGCCTGCTAAATGAAACCATTTAGTTGTGACCCAACAGATTTGGGGGAGTGTTTGCCAAACACAACATTTGAGGTTTTGACAAATCGGGGGTTGGGCCATCCTGGTGTTGGGTAACTAGGAGGCCCAAATGCTTCCCCAGCCCATTCCTAATTCCCCTATAATCCAAGGCCATAAAACACCCTCCAGCACACAGGCAGCCACTCTCTTCCTAATTGCCATGGCAGGAGGGCAGGCGGAGAGTTCCTATGAATGCCATAATTAACTCCCACCTTAATGGTCTAGAATAAAACACATCTCTGTTTTCAACACTTGCGATTAAGATCTGACGTCTGGATATCGTCTGCCCTACCCCTAACTCTTGCCATGGTAATAAAACACAGCCTTCACGAGAGGATCAATGGCCAATGATTCTGGTGACGTCTGGCCCTTAGCTGACTTCCATCTGCAAAGAAAAAGGCCAGTGAAAGATGCATGAAAGCTGCCAAGAATTCTGGATCCATTTTCCATAAGTCGCAAAAGAACACCACCGTTACATAAAATGTTTAGAAACACGAGTTAAGTTTTGTCATAGCGTATTAAAGCTGATTTCAGAAAAGAAAAATTATAAACCCTTTTCTAGTCTTATGTCTAATAACAAATACGACTTTGGATTACCGCAGAACGTTCTTGGCAAGAGCGGCAAGAGATTATGGAAGTGAAGCCCGGGTGATTGGACTGGAGCGAGTTCTGATTCCGGGGAAGTCTGGGAGCTAGCGGAGGGGCCGCACGACTGAGGGCCTGAGCAATCCCCGTGGGGCTGAGAGGCTCTGGAAGCTGGCTGAGCCGGCCCTGTTGTTGCCCCAAGGACCGCCAGAGCATCGACCCATGCGAATGCCAGGTTCGGTTGGCAGCACGGGCTGAGATGTCAGGCACAGAGGACGACCACAGACCCCTGAGGCACGAGGGGATGCAGGTCAAAGTTTCAGAAGAACTCGGGAGAAAGGGTTTTGTGAGAGACCACCCAGAAAGACAGTGGCCTGGCCATCTGGGCTCTAAGAGGAACTTGGCCTAGGCCTGTCTTTATTTACCATCAATCGAGTGTAATTAATAGATGATGTTATATTAGGTCCAGGTATACAATATGCTGATTGCACAACTTACTTTAAAACGTCCATACTCGGGACGCCTGGGTGGCTCAGTTGGTTAAGCGGCTGCCTTCAGCTCAGGTCATGATCCCAGCGTCCTGGGATCGAGTCCCATATCGGGCTCCTTGCTCAGCGGGGAGCCTGCTTCTCCCTCTGCCTCTGTCTGCCTGTGCTCACTCTCTCTGACAAATAAATAAATAAAATCTTTAAAAAATAAAAAAATAAAACTTCCACACTCAGTGAGCCTGACGACCCACTGCATTACAGGGCACTTGGCGATCTCTGAAGGGGCCCACTGTGTGGCCATCGTTGTGCTAGGCCTCCCTCCTCAATCTCCGCTCGTGCTCTGATCCAATTCTGACATTAAACAGCTGTCTGAAAAGAATTGGAGCTAAGAAGTCTTGCAGATCTGGGTTTCTCGATCTAATACCCTCCACAAGGAGCAGTCCTGTTTCCCCCC
>RCUC01122729.1:0-12664 GCA_003697995.1 Taxidea taxus jeffersonii
GGGAGGAGGGATTTGTAGAATATTCTACAAAATGAACTATTCATAAGCTTGTTATTGCAGTTCACTTGTACAACATAAATCATCTTTGATACAGAGGCAAAAATCAACTTCTAAGACATTTCATTTGAAAATTACTAATTTTGTAGAAAAAAAAGCATGGGTATTAGAATCCAAAGACTTAGTTTAATGATATATGAAACAGAACCCTGTGTGCGTGAGAGAAAAAGCAATTGTGGTGGCCTGAGGGAGTCAGAAAGGCTCCACAGAGAAAGCTGCAATACAACCGACAGGAGAACAAATGTATTTACTAATCTGACAAATGTCTACAGTGTTTCACGGTGGAAGAACATATATCATACATATGTAACAAGGTTAAATGAAGCATGAACTCAGTTTCCTTATCTGTAAAAATGAGCTAATATTTATCCTGCTTAAATAGTCCGGAGATTAAATAAGAAAACATGTAAATCATAAAGCAGGGCTTCTGATACATGGTAAATCCTTAATAAATACTCTGTTTAACCTATGGTATATTTCTTCTATTATTTAAAGTTTGCTATTATTTATTTTATCATATGTATTCTTAGATTATATAAGACTATATGTTACTTGAGGGCAAGGACCTGTGAGAATTTGTCTTATAGTTCCTCAACCTATGAAACTAAAGGTTAATAATAATCTGTTCTTGAAATGTTATAGCTTTCAGAATATGAAGAAGTGATAATATCTCACTCTTTCATCCCAATACCTATTTTATTTTATATACTATTTAACATTTAAAAAATTTTAATTGTACAGCAATTAACTTTAACTTCTAAGTGCTTCTAATTGTACTACGAGCAGTAAGTTTTATAAAAAAAATTTTCTTCTGAAGAAGCTGCAATTTTAGTAAAAGCATAATAGAAATGGGAGTTAAATTTTGTTAAGTAATTCAATTTTGTAGTTACTTGTCTGTTCAGTACCTGAATAGCTGACTGTTGTCATCAAGATTTTCTGATCCCCATCTGCCTTTGATATCTTCAATTACATGATTCTTAAGAAATTTTCTCAGCAGTTGGAGAGTCTGTTGCCTTGTAACTTCAGGACCAAAATTGTTATTATTTCTTAATAGGTCATATAGCCAATCCACTGCTTCTTCTGCTGTAAAACAATTGCCATATTTTTTAAAGTGCTGCCTGTGTTTTCGTAGAGGCATTCTTGCTCGAAAAGATGTGGTAATTTCATTCCACTGCAGAAAGAAAAATTTTTTTTTAATTAAACAACAAAAATTAGATATCTTACTGACTTGAAACAAAGTAGACAAAGAAAATTATTTTATTCACAACTGATTCATCATAACATTCATTAAGAATCATTCATTAAGAAATCATTCGTCTTATTTACTACAGAAAATTTCAGATCTTATATTGATTTCTCTTTATTCTAGTATTGTAATAATACTTCTTTGTAATAGTTTTTGACTAAAAGCACTTCATGGTCTGGCTGGCTTATTTAGGAAACCTACAAATAATGAAGAACTGCAATGAACCTGCCTCTTAGTCTTCAATACAGAAAGCACTTAACATTTTTTAAAATATTTTTTAAATTTTAATTTTTTTAATATTAGTAAAATGCTGGTAGCATTTGTGTCAGATACTACTTTACATTCATTACTTCATTTTCATTCTCAGAATTCTATCAGTAGGTACTATTATTATCCCATTTTCATATAAGGAATATGAAGCTCAGAGAGATTTAATAATTGGAATAAAGTCACCCAGCTAAATGATGAATCCAGGCATTCAAACCCAGATTTGATTGACTCAAGAACCTGCATTTGTAACTGCTATGCTGGCCAAATAAAATTCATGGCAGGCAGTAGTTTTACTGGTAAGATACCTTTAATGTTGAAGTACCTTATATATTTCTTATGTGGAGATTCCAAAAGTGAACATAGAACAGGAGGGTAAATTAACTAAACTTTAAGTCCACTGCATACTGAATAACAGTGATGCACCTAGGTTTGTTTTCTTTTTTAATCTTACTTATTTGATAGAGAACACAAGAAGGCAGAGAGGCAGGCAGAGAGAGAGGGGGGGAAGCTGAGCAGAGAGCCCGATGCGGGGCTCGATCCCAGGACCCCGGGATCATGACCTGAGACGAAGGCATAGGCTTTAACCCACTGAGCCACCCAGGCGCCCCTGCACCTAG
The DNA here is from genome assembly GCA_003697995.1 of Taxidea taxus jeffersonii. Classification (NCBI taxonomy): domain Eukaryota; kingdom Metazoa; phylum Chordata; class Mammalia; order Carnivora; family Mustelidae; genus Taxidea; species Taxidea taxus. Next base: position 2,191 of record RCUC01122729.1, read on the forward strand.
GTTTTAAAAAGATACTCATTTTTTCCAAATTGTCCTCAAATAACCCAAACTTTCAGGTTTGTGGTAGTTATAACACTGGAGTACCAAGCAGGTGGTGGTGGTGGTGTAAAGTACACACATCATTCTTTAACTGAAAAATCCTGTATTAGAGTCCAAGAAATCTGATTTGTAACCCCCAACTCTGCTACTACGAGCTATGTTATCGGTGATCTAACCAATGCGGCCCCAACACCCACAACACAATAATTATTTTCTTCCCACCACACCTCCCCATTTCATACATTTATTCAAGAAACGTATTGAGATCTGACTTATCCATAAGATCTATAGATCACAACACACTTTCATATACGGTATCCTCTTGGGCTATTCTTTTTTTTTTTTTTTTTTTTTTTTTTAAGATTTTACTTATTTATTTGACAGACAGAGATCTCAAGTAGGCAGAGAGGCAGGCAGAGAGAGAGGAAGGGAAGCAGGCTCCCCGCTGAGCAGAGAGGCCGACGCGGGGCTCCATCCCAAGTCCCTGGGACCATGACTGAGGGGAAGGCAGAGGCTTTAACCCACTGAGCCACAAAGGCGGCCCTTGGGCTATTCTTTAAGGCGGGTGTATACATTATTAGCCCGACTTTACCAATGTGGAAACTTAGGCTAACGTAAGTTAAGCCACTCTTCTAATGTCACGTACCCAGTGGCACTGGACTCTCTTGGATTGAGAATCTAAATGCACAAAGACATTGTATACGAGTACCAACCCAGTGACTACCAACAGTGGTTCCCGTTGGGTATCTTAACTGTTCTGGGCTTAGTTTTGAAATGGGTAGCTGTTACCTAACGATTACAATCGGTAGATCCTGCATTAAATTCTACAGACCCAGCAAAACGAAGCTGTCACATTCGGGCTGTCCCCATTCTGACACTACAGCGTAACGGAACTCTTTCTCAATTCTTCTTTAATCCTGATTTGGGTAGAGAATCAGACGTGGGGAGTGGCTAAAATCGGAATATTCTATGACTTTCCAGGGCCCGCCGACAACTGCAGGCCCAGGAATCGCCTAAAACAAGGCTAGTGTGTGATGCGCAAACCCAGGGAAGCGACCCTTTGGACTGAGGCTCACAGCCCAGATCCTCAAAGAAGGGACACGCCTGTGTCCCTCAAGGGTTTCGCGATGCCTAATTCCCCCCACTCCCCTTTTCAGCGAACCAAGGGGCTCTGGGATCCATCTGTCCTCTCAAGACAAAAAACTACGAACGTTCTCACGTAAAGGTGGTGGCGGCCATCGCTGCGGCTGGCCAAAGTCTAACCATTCCGCGCGGTCTTACCAGTTTGGTGGCCCGATAAGGCCCGGGAGGCACACTCCGACTCTCCATTACGCCTGGCGGGCCCAGAGGTCTGTCAGCGGCCCGCGCAGTGCATGGCGGCGTTGGACGATACCGGAGCTCCGTGGCCCGGACCGCGGTGTGGCTGTGCACAACCGTCAGCCGCGCCGCCGATTTGAATAGCGCAGAGGGCTGCGCTGATTGGCTGCGCCTCGAAGTCACGTGCGCGCCGCCAGAACCCGGCCTCAGTTGGCTTGCGCCGTGTTGTGGCTGGGTGTCTAGGAGCGAGCGGCTGATGGTTGGCGCGGTCTAGCCAGCGCGGGGGCCGGGCCCGTGGGATGGGCTCTGGGACTCACTCGGCTGTCTTGGAGCTGCTTCTCCCTCTTGCGGTCGCAGGCGAGGCGGAGCCGTGTTTCCACACTCAGAACCGGTGGGTGAGGCAGTTTAGCCACAGACTGGATGGTTTGGAGTCCAGCCTTTGGCTTAAGGGAATTTGAAATTTGAAAAGAAAAAGAAAAACAAAACCCCAAGCCTTTTCTGCCTGGCCCTACAGGATCTCCAGCAGTGGTTGGCATGTAAAACAAAGCACGTCTGGGGCGTAGCTTTCATCTGACAAACCCCTTGGTTTTGCTTCTGTAAAGCTTCCTGGGTGTATGTTGCGGTGCCGTCATCCTGGTACATCTTAGCGGGGGCCATGATTCTGTTCTCCCCAGAGCAAAAACGTAGGTTATCCCCTCTCCCCTTTAATTCTGTGGTAAAATGGAGCATAAGTAGATTTTCAGTAAGTACACATAATGAAGGGCTTGGGAAAGGTTATGTAAAACTTGTCAAATTGCTCCATTGAAGAAAATCTAGCATGTCTTTGTAAGAATCCTGGTTAAATTTAAATCATGATTATACACTAAAAATGTCATTTTTCAAATGACATAGACTAAGTTCTGAACGTTGAAGAGACTTGGGCAACCAAAGTCGTACATCTCCTTGGCAGAGGTCAGGCTTCATACTTTTTATTTTTATTAAAATAAAACGCTCTGTCACCAGTCTGAAACTGATATTAGGAAAGCCTTAGTACAGCATACTGAGAGGTTGCTTGAGTGATTTGAAGCTGTAGAATAATTAATTTAGAAATTAAACAGCAATTTAAAAGGATAGGACTTAGCAAAAAGGCGAGGTAAGGGAAAGTGTTCTAAGGAGGAGTAGTATAGTGGTCTGCAGTTTATTTTAGCTATTGAACTTAAGATAATTTAGATGGAGATGCATCTGTTTTCTGAACAGGACCAGTGGTTAGGAATTTTCAAAAATGACTTGGTAAATGGGAACAATCATCTCAGTTTTGCATTTATATTACAGGAAAGTAGAATGACAGATGTTACAAAATAATGTTAACTATTGTTTATCTGGTTTTATGACATATTGTCCTTTCTTTTGCCTCCTATTTCCCTTCAGAATGACATGGAGATGAGAATGTGGAAGCCAAATTCATTTTGCATTTTTGCCTAGCTCCTTAGCTGAAAATTATCTCATTACAGCCTTTACTATAGCTTAATATTACTTAAGTTTCTAAGACATAACCTGTCAGAGGATACTATTAGACATAAAATTAATTTAAAATTACAGAGTATCATCTGACATGTTTTAGAAGGTAGCAGGAAAAGTAAATCCAAACTTTTCATAAAAGAATAGCTGAAGTTCTAAAAAGGCATGCAAAAAAAAGTGGGGGTCCCATCTTGAGAAAGCCTTTAGGACTCTTTTAGGTACTGTTTTTGTAGGTAAGAAAATATCTAAAAGTTAGGGTTTTATCAGATGGTGGTTTATGGTTCTTTTTTTTAATTCTTTAATTTTTAAATTTTATTTATTTATTTATTTATTTTTGGGTTTATGTTTCTTTAGTGAAGTATATATTTCTTCTTTTAGTAACTATTGATTTCGTTGTTTGATTCTTGGAAGTAATTTTATTTCTTTCATTACCTGGTTTTGGGGACTCACTTGACCATTTTTTTTCCTCATTCCCCTACCTTGGGATTTCTCAGGTGGGTAAAAAGAACACCTCATTAAGATCACCTGGGGTACCTGTTAAAATGCTGATTCCTTGGATTCTCCAAACAATTTTGGGGGAGTGTGTGTGTGTGTGTGTGTGTGGTGTGGTGGGGTAGGTAGAGGGTACATGTTTAGGGATGGAGGAGCCTGGATTTCTAAAGATTTTGTGCAGTTGAGCTGCTAGAATGCCCAAAGGCCACCTACCTGTGAACTTTTTACGAGAGAAATATGAACCTCTGTTAATTCAGTCTTAGAGCTGAACCTAATCCTAATTGATAGAACAAATAGTAGAAAATAAAATAAAATGTAGTATCATCTCTTAAATATGCTGAAACAAAATATGAAATAAAAAAATTTCCTACCTAGATGGAGATTATCTCAGTAAGCTTTTTCTACTTTGCATGGAGTTTCATTTAGTCCCACTAGAATATAAGTTCCATAGCAGAGACTTTACCTCATTTGTTCACTACTCTATCTCCAGCTGCTAAACAGCACATAGGAATTTAATAAATATTTGGTGAATGGATGAATTTTTCTTCTTATCACTAAAAACAAAGCTTGTATATGGGTGATATATATCCAATTAACTTTTCTTCCTAGGAAACTTTATAAAATATTTCTGCATGTTTGTAAGATTTATTTATTATTGAAGTTTAGCCATTCCATCATTCCATATGTCTAGTTATGAGTGTGAGTTCATAAATCTTGACTAATATTTGGTCTGGTCTGAGAAAACTTCCTCTTTTTTCTTTTGTATTGCTCCAGTCTGTTTTCTTCCATGCTTTTGAAACTGTTATTGGTTATTTGATATCTGGGTCTGTCTTATTTTTCTAATGCCCTTCCTTCTGGGATTTTCATTTTACTGTTTTTTTTTCTTTCTTTTTGTAAGTTTTGAGAGAATTCTTCCAACTGAGCTTTGAATTCAGTGGTCTAATTTCGTTTGCACCTTTATGTTTTATAGTAACTCACTATAAATGCTCAAAAATGACCTTCTTCTTTGACCTGCTGATTCTTTAAAAAAGATTTTATTTATTTATTTGAGAGAGAGGGAGAGCACAAGCAGGGGGAGGGGCAGAGGGAGAAGGAGACTCTCTGCTGAGCAAGGAGCCCAACATGGCTCCATCCCAGGATCCTGAGATCATGATTTGAGCCAAAGACAGATGCTTAACTGACTGAACCACCCAGGTGCCCCAACTGCTGATTTTTAAAAAATTGTATGCATTGATTTGCTTTAATTTGTATGTTCTTATAAGAGATTTTTAAAAAATTTGCGATCAGTAACTGAGATGAGTCCCAGTAAAGACTTGTTAAGTCCATGAAAATATTAAAATAACTATTATTTATTTTGCTACCATCCATTTCCCAAGATCCTGCATTCTCAAATATGTAGACAGCTGTTATATTTTAGGGTTAGAAGTATAATTGACACTCATTGTTTTGTCTGGCAATGGCTCTCATTTCTTCTGGGAATAGCATACCTCCTTTTCAGAGAACTCATTCTACTATAACATGTATTCTGAATGGACTCTTCCATGTTCTTTGCTCTCAGGAATGAACACAATATACATGAGTTATAGCATTTTGCTCCCCTGATTCAGTGAGGTGGTCACATGACCAAGCTGAGTCAAGGAGGGTTTTTTGAAATATTGGATTAAGAGGGAAGAGCCTTCTCTTTCTGATAACTGAATTGAGAAGATATGAGCCAGGAGCCAGTGTGGGCTATAGTTATAGCTAATGAGACTTCTACTCTGTAAAATACACTGATGCCTAAAGAGAAACAGAAATGAAAGCCAGAGAGTACTAGTTTTAGTCTTTTCGAGGCTAGCTTACTTCTCTAGAATTTGATTATATGGTACAATTTTTGCTTGTTTGTTCTCTTGGATTTTTGTCACTTACCATCTGAAGATCTCCAGTAAAAGAATTTTTTCAAGAGTGCTATTGATGATGATATTTCTTAGGAAGAATGCCATTCAATTCCTTGGTAAGGTTTTATATCATTTTAGTATGTTAAAGAGCTCTATATAGATAATAGAGAAGCCATATAACTACATTGGGGAGATTATCAGGATTGCTCACAATCAGATGCTGGCCTTCTTGAGGAGGTTCTCATGTGCTTGACAAAAGCTAATTTTGGGTCCTATGACTTTTTGTCTTTATTGGGAAGTTTTACTTTGTGAGACTTTTAGTCTCCTATCTAGTACACAGCATATGAAAGTCCCTACCTTACTTCTCCAAAGCCTCTAGTAAATTCCATAGTCTCAAACACACTATGTAAGTCTACTGAAGCTTGGGAAGGTGAGGATGACAGGGGCCTGTGGTCAGGCTGCCACATTCCATATTTTTCTGTGTTCTGTTTTTATGTAGTGGAAAATTTATGGTAAAAAAAAAAACCACCTGGGTTAAAAGACCATGAAGAGGGGCACCTGGGTGACTCAGTGGGTTAAACCTCTGTTTTCGGCTTAGGTCATGATCTTAGGGTCCTGGGATTGACCTCCGCATTGGGGGGGTGGTGTCTCTGCTCAGCAGGGAGCCTGCTTCACCACTCTCTCTGCCTGCCTCTCTGTCTACTTGTGATTTCTCTGTCAAAAAATAAATAAAATTAAATTTAAAAAAAGACCATGGAGAAGTCAGTTACATGATTTCTTTTTCTCCATGAGAGATTATATTAGCCAGCTTCCAGGACTGCCCCCAATAAGTCATGCTTGTTGGTGTTCATGTCCTGGTGTTGTCCCATTGCAAACCAAATAAGGCCAACCTGGGTAACCAATAGGATGTTGCAAAAATGAGTGTGAATCTTGACACTAGATCATAAAAGTAATTCCTGTCCCTGCCTTGTTATCTTTTGGATCATTTGCTCTGGGGGAAGTCACCTGCCGTACCATGAGACTATTTGGACAGTCTTTTGGAAAAGTCCCTGTTGAAAGGAATTGAAGCCTTATGCACTGACTGGATGAGCCACCTTAGAGTGGATCCTTCCAACCCTTCTAAAAGTTTTGGATGACAAACCTTGGACAATATCTTGACTGCAGTCTTATGAGAGACCCTGGGCTAGAACCAGTATCCTGACCTACAAAGACTAAGATGTTTGTTGTTTTAAGCTGTTGTTTGAGTGAATTGTTACAGAGCAATACATAACTAATATAGAGATCCTCACTGTTCTTAAGAAGTCAATATGATAAATAGTAGAGTTTATTCTGATGGAGAAGATTGGGGGAAGAACAAATTGAAATCAAAATTTCTGCTTTGGACTTGTTAATTATGGGATGCTACTAGGAATTCAAGTGTGGATGTTAAATTCACAGTTGAGCACAAGATTATTGCATTTTAGAGAGAGATCAGAATTATATAATGGAATTTGAGAGGCATCTGTATATACATTGTATTTAATGCTGAAGGAGGAGATGTAGAGAAGAGAATGGAGCTCATCATTGAGTCACTTCTGGGGTTGAGGGGAGGAAGAAGAGTCAGCAAAAAATTTTAAGAAATAGTCATTGAAATAGGAGGAAAAGAAACTAGCTTGTGTGTTAAGGATGCTAAGAGAATAAAATGTCTTTGGAAGAAGGGGGTGATCTACCTTGCCAAATGACCTGAGGTTCAGCAGGATAACAGAAGAATGTCCGTGGGAGCTGGCATCATGGTGAGCACCTTCCTGAGAGCAGTTTTAGTGTAGTAATGATTAAAAAAAATGAAGCCCAAGTGGAGTGACCTGACAAGAGAATGGGAATGAGGAAGACAGACATCACTAACACATTCAAGAAGTTTTGTAGTAAAAGGAAGGTGAGAAATAGCTCCTGGAAAAAATAGTAACTGGAAGAGGATATGAGGGCAAGAGAGGGCTTATTTTTTTTTCCTTTATTGTATTTAAAATTTTTAAGATACAGGGTACCAGACTATGTTTGTAAGCTTATGGGAATAATTAAACTGAAGAGAATAATAAGAGATGCAGCAGAGAGGGGATAATTGTGGGAACAAACCTGTGAAAAATTGAGAAGGGATGAAATAGAATTGGAGAGGTTGGTCTTTGAAGGAAGCAGGAAATTCTTTCTTTGTAATGAGAAGACTTGATTACTCCTAAACTATACAGATTTAGAAGTGTTCGGAGATAAGGAATTGAACATTTTCTTAAAAATTAATAGCATTATCTAATAGCTCTTCAAATAGAAATACTGCATTTTAGAGTATAAACTAATCTCTGTGAAAACAGACTAAGTATATCCTGTGTGTGTGCGTGTATGTAGGTGTGCATAAAATTGAAATTCAGATTAAAAATATATTTGGGTATATATGGAGTATTCAAGCTAATATGAATTTTTTAACTAGATACTATTATTGGCTTCAACATTATTGTTGAAATCTTTCTAATATAGAACACTTTACTTTGATGTCTTGTTAATGCTTAAAAACATGTATTGGAAATTATGTGGAAAAATTTCAATTAAGTAATTTCAATTTAATTTTGGTTAAGATTTTTACTATACTTGAATATTTTTATGTTTAGTTTCCCCCCCTTGTATTTCTTCTTCTTCTTTTTTTTTTTTTTTAAGATTTTATTTATTTATTTGACAGAGAGAGAGATCACAAGTAGGCAGAGAGGCAGGCAGAGAGAGAGGGGCAAGCAGGCTCCCTGCTGAGCAGTGAGCCTGATGCGGGGCTTGATCCCAGGACCTCAAGATCATGACCTGAGCTGAAGGCAGAGGCTTAACCCTCTGAGCCACCCAGGCACCCCATATTTCTTCCCTTAGAATAATCCCAATTTGTGTGTGTGTGTGTGTTTAGTGTGTGATAATAAAAGTAATACAATTTTATAGTTTATATTCTTCCATTAATGCAGAACTTTATTTTTTTTCCCTAAAGTCTTTAACTAACATTTTCCTTCATTCTATTTGCTATTTTTTTCTTTAGTCTTTTGTCTCTTTTGGTGGAGAGATGGCAGTAAGGAGGCTGTAGGGAATTCTAATCTTCATTTGATATGTCATTTTATAGACTTCTACTTTCTTTGAACTTTAATGCGAATTCTTTATTATTATTTTTTTAACTCTGCTTAGTCAGGTCTCATACTATGCTGGAGAGAGTAAAATTTATTTATTTACTTATTTTTTAAAGATTTTATTTATTTATTTGACAGAGAGATCACAAGTAGGCAGAGAGACAGGCAGAGAGAGAGGAGGAAGCAGATTCCCTACTGAGCAGAGAGCCTGATGTGGGGCTCGATCCCAGGACCCCAGGATCATGACCTGAGCCGAAGGCAGAGGCTTTAATCCACTGAGCCACCCAGGCGCCCCCAGAATAAAATTTATTAATGAATTTCAATAAGTATATATAGAAAATGCTAATGTAATATATAACCATCAAATGTCTGAGTTTGCCTTTGTTTGATAAGATTTCTACGTTTTTCCGTTAAAGGTAATTCATTAAAAATTAGTTGATCTGTAGCTATACAATTATACATGTCTAAAACATATCTTCATTTGTATGTGTAATATGTATGTATTCTGAAATCAGAAAAAATCCTTTGGTGGACTGTTCTGTCACTACAATATGTACATCAGAATTCTGGTGAACTCAGTGTATGACAATAACATTGGTAGGAGGGGATTTATAGAAGAGGAGGCAGTTTGTGAATTTTTTGGTGAGAAAATACTACATGAAGTTTGTAAATGACTATTTGCCTTACAGGAAATTCATAGATTAAGGAACATTCTCTTCTAGTCTAGTGGATGTTTACTGGTTGATTACACAGCATTGCTTTCCCTTATTGATTTTTCTTAAAAAACCCAGATTGTTCTTATACCTTCCATGCTCTTAATACATGGCCCATAAATCAGCTCTGGGTGTAGCCCTGGATTGCCTTAATCTAATAAGGATATGAAATTGCTTTTGACGCAATTAATTTTGATTTGATTTAAGCCAATGACTATGTTGAATCTGCCATATTTTATAAAGTCCTTCTAGGTCCTATAGGAAGGTTTTGGAGTCAAGTAGACAAACACCTGAGGATGGCTAGCTACTATGAAGCATTCAGATGGGCGCCTGGGTGGCTCAGTGGGTTAAAGCCTCTGCCTTCAGCTTAGGTCATGATCTCAGGGTCCTGGAATCAAGTCTGGCATCGGGCTCTCTGCTCAGCAGGGAGCCTGCTTCCCCTCTTTCTGCCTATTTGTGATCTTTCTCTCTCTCTCTGTCAAATAAATAAATAAAATCTTTAAAAAACCAAAACCAAAACCAAAAAACATTTGGCAGATACCATAAGTAAGGGAGAAAACGCCCCAAATAAAATTCTTACAAAATTGGAATATGAAAGGCAGGAAGGGGTGCTAGAATCATAGTAATATGTGATTAGAAAGTCATCTTGCAGTAATATGTGATTAGAAAGTCATCAACTATAACAGTAATTAGTAGCATGTTCAAGGAACTTAACCTGTGAGGTTCAAAGATCTACATATAAAAATAATCCCTTCCTTAACTTTAATTCTTCCCTATTGTGCATTGTGAAATATAGGACTATTGTTCGATAGAGCACCTGTAACTGGGGACTAATTTAGGGATTCAACACAATTTAGAAAATTATTTCTAGGGAAAAATGAATTCCAGTTCTAATTACAAGTGATTCATAGGTGAGTTTTTGAAATATATCCCACATATCAGTTTAGAATTTGTTGTGTCTGTAAGAGGCTTGGTAGTGTGTTAGAGCGCTGCTCTAGGAAGGAGACAAAGAATATTCATTCTCACCTAGTTCTGCTATTAATTAGCTGTGAGACCTGCATAAGTCACCTTTCTGGTTCTTTATTTACTCATATGAAAAATGAAAATTTAAAGTATATTTTGAAGATTCTCCTAGTTCCAGCAATTTATAATAAATCTGTGAAATGTCAGACACTCATTTATTTGACAATGACTTTATTTTATTTTATTTTTTAAAAGATTTTATTTATCTATTTGACAGAGAGAGCACAAGCAGGGGGAGCAACAGAGGGAGAGGGAAAAGCAGGCTTTCCACTGAGCAGGGAGCCTGATGTGGAGCTTGATCCCAGAACCCTGGGAACATGACCTGAGCCAAAGGCAGACTCTTAACGACTGAGTCACCCAGGCACCCCGACAGTGACTTTAATACTAGGTTTTACAA
>RCUC01122730.1:0-33021 GCA_003697995.1 Taxidea taxus jeffersonii
ATATATATATATATATATATATATATATCAAGTGATTATATTTGCACACACATCCCACTTCAAGTTAATGCCACACATAGCTCCAATAAATTCTGGGACAACCTTGTTTTCATATTTGCTTCTTCTTATCTCATTATTGACTTCCTGCTTCAACTGTTCACCATCTATAGCATATGTAACCTGAATTTCCCTGTGCTTTGTTCACCTGTGTATGAATGGAAATGTTATCAATAGCGATGACTAAATTTTTCTGACTCTTGCTCTCCCTTAATTATAGATCCCTTAATCTCCTCTCTACAAAACCTCACCATACTTCTGAGCTCCCTGGAAGTCACTGCAAGTTTACTAACCCATTAATGTCCCTGTTCCTTTACTCTGAACTTACATTGATGACTGGTGGTAGACAGCTACTCAAGTTCAGCATCTTATTGCCACCAGTACTGGGACCCTGTCTCTGGTGCTCCCAAAGTAGCACATCATCATGTCCCCAAGGTGTTTTTCAGTGTTTTCTACAGCCCTGCACCTGATAGTTCTCTATGAAAGTGGTCAGGGGAATTCTTTTCTCTGCTTTGTGCAGCACTTTGTAACATAGGCGGTAAGTTTGCAATTCACTCTCTCCCAGTATCCTCATACAAAACAGGTCTTTCAAATGGTTCCCTTGTCAAAAGGACTCAGCTACAAGTTTCTGAAATCAGTCTGCGAATATCAGATAGACACCAACTGGTTGTTCTACTCTTGCTTCCCCTAATCAACTACTTGCCTCCCCCAATCAAGCACTTGCCTGTGTACAATATGAATATGTGAAAACCTGCAAGAAAATAAACTGAAACCAGTAGATACCTCCAAGCTAGTTTATCAGGTGAGTTAAATCTCTCCACTGGGGACAACGGGACTCAAGCTGAGATGCCCCACCCTCTCCTAGTAAAAACAGACTAAGCTCTAGATGTAAATATAAGCTAGATGATTCTATTTTCCCTTTTCAATATACTATTATGTTAAAATAAGCAGGCATACATAAACTCTTAGTCAGCAAACTAAACCATTATTAATTATATTTAACTAATTTTTAATCAAAATTATAATGTAAAAATATTAGTAAACTAATAAATGCTTATAGGATAATTTTCAAGTTCATAAACAATTATATTAAAATGTTACTTTTAACTACTAAAGAAAACAATGCTACCTCTTTTTATGAAAGAGATTTGTAGTCAATTTTTTAGACTAACGAACAAAATGCATTTGGCCAAAAAAATGAAATACTTCTTTTTTTTTAAAGTGAAATATACATTTCCTATAAGGTGTTTCAACTGTGAAAAGAAACTTTTAAATATTTCTTTAAATATAATAATGCATCAGTTCCTTCATGTTGAAAGGAATGAGGACACACAGTGAGAGTGCATCCATCAGCTGATGGGCATTTATTTTAACAATAAACCAAAGTGCCAAAAAGCAGGAAATACTTTCATAAGCAAACTGCCTGGACTTGAGGAAAATCTGAACCTTGAGCAGGCTACAGTGTAGCACTAGGAATCTCCTAGCAGCTTTGTCACTGCAGAGCAAGAACAGTGAGCTTAGAAAAGCTCTTTCTCCCTGTCTGGTGAGGAGTTCTATCTTCTGCATCTCAGTCAGTGCCTATTCTTTCTGTTCTCCCTTTCTGTAATGACTACTTTCTTTATTTAACTCTGGGCAAAATGTTCTAAAGGTGAGGATGTGACTGGTCAGAGCAGTCACCAGTCAGTTTAGGTTATGACTGTGGTGTAAATCAGTAATGCCTGGCTTTCTCAAACACAACAGGACACCTCATGTGAGGATTCCATTTGGTTCAGGTAGGAAGCCATCTTGAGAACCTTGGCCAGAGTACAATTGAAACTTGGTACAAAACATAGTGAATGCTGCATTATGAGTCAGTTTTAGCCATTATTCAGAAGGGATCAATAAATATAGCAGACACTTAGAGCACACTGTCATCTAGTCAATTTTTATGTTCTTCTGGTTATTCTAAATAACAGTATCTCTCCTTAAATAAAGAGATGTCAGGGACAGGATGATGTGATCAAAGCTTATATTAGGCTTCTCCAGAGAAGCAGAACCAACAGATGCATATATGTATGGAATATGTATATATGTATGGAGATAGATTTGTTTTAGGGGAATTGGCTCACCCAGTTGTGGAAGGAGCTTGATAAGTCCAAAATCTGACTGGGCAGGCTGGCAGGCTGGGGACTCAGGAATGAGTTGTAGCTCAAGTTCAAAGGGAGTCCACTAATTGAATTCCTTCTTGACCAGAAGTCAGCCTTTATTCTGGTAAATTCTTCAAGTGATTGGATGAAGTCCAACCACATTAAGGAGTGTAATCTGCTTTACTCAATGTCTACTGATTTAAATGTTAATCTTTTAAAAAATATTTTATTTATTTATTTGTCAGAGAGAGACAGACAGAGCCCACAAGCAGGGTGAGCAACAGGCAGAGGGAAAATCAGGCTCCATGCTGAGCAAGGAGCCTGAGATGAGGCTCAGTCCCAGGACCCTGGGATCATGACCTGAGCCAAAGGCAGATGCTTAACCAACTGAGCCACCCAAGGTGTCCCAGATGTTAATCTTATCCAAGAAGCACCATCCAAAAGCATCCAGAATAATGGTTGAAACATATCTGGGCACAAAGGTCCAGGCATGTTGACTCATAAGACTAACCATCATAAGGCTCAACAGGGCCCTAGTAGACACAGGAATTAATGCTGTTTGGGCCAGGGAAAGCCCGAACACCAGCCTGGAGGGTCCTGAGCAAGTGAACTGGTTCTTCTCTACAGCTGATACTGGGAGAAGACCAGATTTTGCAACTGACAATTCTAGGAATAGACAATTCTAGGAACAGTTCTAGAAATATACTGACCCCTTAATAAGGGACAAGTGATTTAATTCCTTCTCACTAGTTCAGGTACAGTTACCAAGAAAGAACAGATGAAACTGAATTTCAAAGGAAAGCAAAACCAAGATTAAAAAGGAGGGGGTAATAGTCATCTAAGGAGGCTGACAGCCTGAGAAAGAAACACAAGAGGGATACTTCCACATAACAATTGAAATCTAGTGAAATAGAACTTCAGGAAAGGACAGAAGATAGATAGTCTAGCGAAAAACAACAGCAAGGAGGCATTCAAAGAGGATCGATTTGCCCATGTAGAGGACTTTCTGGAACTAAGAATGTTACTTTCAACTTAAAATATTTAATGTAAGTAAAGAAGGAATGGATGATGGCTTCTGAGACACATATTTGTGGACAGGAAGATTAAATATAAAAAAATGTCAAAACAGCACAAATTATAGTCAGAAAGGTTAAAACTATGAACAGATACATGAATTCAAACAACTGAAAAAGAAAAAATAATTTAGAAAATATTAAAAGAAAATGCCATGGCTCTCAAGAATATTTCATCCCAAAGATGGCAACATGGATGAAAAGAGACACACCTAAGAAGATGTTAGTTAAATTTTTTTTCCAAATTAGGGTAAAAATAATCCTTTTAAAATCTCTTGGCAGAGTAAGAAGTTATATAGAGAGGAAAGATAACTAGTCTGTCATTAAAATCTTCATTCAAAACTCTAGAAATTAGAGAGAGGGAATATATATATACATTCAGTATATACAAAGTTGAGAGAATATATTACACACACACCTCTTCTAACTAAAATAATTTAGAAAGAATTCCAGCCAAGGAACAAATAAAATAAAATCTTCAATATAAGGAAAAATTTAAAAATGTGGATAACATATAGTGAAGAATAAAAAAATCTAGATAAAAGGAGGATAAAAATTAAATAATATTAAGTGTTAAAAGTGGCATGCCATCTTATCATGGATGGAGAGGTATTCAGACAGTAATAATGTTCTAAAGGTCTCTTGAGGGAAAAGATGAAGTGTGGGGAAGTACAAGAATTTTAAAGGTCCATCTTATTAGAAGCAATGCCATGGTGGGAAGAGGTATTTGGTATTTTGTTTTCACATTAGTAGGCATATGATTAAGAGTGCCATGAAAGGGTTAGTAAAATATTATGGAGAAAATCACTAAATAATATAATAAGGGATCTCATATACTGGTGAAGAACAAAATAATATTATTTTGAAAACATATGAAGTTGATGAATTTCAAATATATCTGATCTATAAAACAGCAATTTCCTAAAGTTCAACCTAATGGTATATGAACATACAAGTTTACAAAGAGCATGGAATGATAAAGACAAATTGCTAAAGAAATGACAAGCACTATTGTTTTAAAGATTTTTTATTTATTTATTTGACAGAGAGAGATCACAGGTATGCAGAGAGGCAGGCTGGGCGGGGGGGGGGGGGAAGCAGACTCCCCACCGAGTAAAGAGCCCGAGGCGAGGCTCAATCCCAGGACCCTGAGATCATGACCTGAGCTGAAAGCAGAGGCTTTAACCCACTGAGCCACCCAGGCGCCCCGACAAGCACTATTTTATTTAGACGATCAGAATACAGGTACAGGCATACCTTGTTGTATTGCCCTTCACTTTATTGAGCTTTGCAGATATTGCATTTTTTACTAACTGAAGACTTGTGGCAATCCTGCCTGGAGCGAGTCTATGGATGTTGTTTTTCCAACTGCATTTGCTCACTTTGTGTCTCTGTGTCACATTTTGATAATTCTTGCAATAATTCAAATGTTTTCATTATTATTCTATCTACTATGGTGATCTGTGATTAGTGATATTTGATGTTACTACTGTAATTGTTTTGGCAGTGCTACCAACCATGTCCATATAAAACAGCAAACTTCATTGATAAACATTGTGTGTTCTCACTTCTCCACCTACAGGCCATTTCCCCATTGCTCTGCCTCTTCTTAGGCCTCCCCATTCTCTAGATAAAATACAAGGTTAACCCTGCAATGGCTTCTAAGTGTTCATGTGAAAAGGAAAGTTACATGTCTCTCATTTTAAATTAAAAACTAGAAAGGATTAAACGTAGTGAGGAAGGCACATTGAAAGCTGAGATAGGCTGTAAGTTGGAGTTCTTGTACCAAACAACTAAATTGTGAATGCAAAGGAAAAATTCTTGAAGGAAATTAAAAGTGTTACCCAAATGATCCTCCTCATATGACAAGAAAGTAAAATAGCCTTTTTGCTGTTAAAGAGAAAGCTTTAGTGGTCTGGGTAGAAAATCAAACCAGCCACATTTCCTTAAGCTAAAGCCTGACCAGAGAAAGGCCCCAACTTTCTTCAATTCTAAAAAGGCCAAGAGAGGTGAGGACACTGCAGAAGGAAAGTTTCAAACTGGCAGAGGTTTATTCATGAGGTTTAAGGAAAGAATATGACTCCATAACTAAAGTGCAGGGTGAAGCAGCATGTGCTGATATAGAAGCTTCAGCAGGTTCCCCAGAAGATCCAGCTCAGATACCTAATGAAGGTGGCTACACAAAACAAGATTTTCAATTAAATGAAGCCACCTTAAATTGGAAAAAGGTGCCATCTGGGACTTTCATAGCTAGAAAGGAGAAGTCAGCGCCTGATATCAAAGCTCCCAAGGACAGACTGACCTTCCTGTTAGAGGTTACTGCAACAAATGACTTAAGTTGAAGCCAATGCCCATTACCACCCAAAAACCCTAGAGCTCTTAAGAAATATGGGAAATCTACTCTGTGCTATAGCAGTGGAACAACAAAGCCTAGGTGATAGCACATCTGTTTGTAATATGCTTTAGTGAATATTTTAACCCCACCATGAGACCCAGGGCTCAGAAAAAATAAATAAATAAAGATTCCTTTCAAAGTATGACTGCTTATTGACAGTGAACCTGGCCACCCAAGAACTCTGATGGAGATGGACAATGAGATTAATGTTGCTCTTGTGCCTGCTCACACAACATCCATTCTGTAGCCCAGGGATCAAAGAGTAACTTTGACTTTCAGGTCTTTTTTAAGAAATATATCCCATAAGTCCCTAGATACCATAGATTATGATTTCTCTGGTAGATTCAGACAAAGTAAATTGAAAGCTTTCTGGAAAGAATTCACTGTTCTAGATATTATTAAGAACATTCAGGATTCATGGGAAGAGGTCAAAATATCAGTAAGAACTAGAGTTTGGAAGAATTGGATTCCAGCCCTCAAGGATGACTTTGAGGGTTTCAAGACTTCAGTGGCAAAAGTAACTGGAGATTTGGTGGAAATAGCAAGAAAACTAGGATTCGAAGTGGAGCCTGAAGATGTGGCTGAATTGCTGCAGTCTCATCATAGAACTTGAATGGATGGGGATTTACTGCTCAGGGATGAGCGAAGAAGGAGTTTTTTTGAAGTGGAATGTACTCCTGGTAAAGATGCCATGAGATTGTTGAAATGACGACAAGGGATTTAGAATATTACAAAAAGTTAGTTGATAAAACAAAGACAGAGTTTGAGAAAACTGACTCCAATTTTGGAAGAATTTTTATTGTGGGTAAAGTGCTATCAAAAACGTCACATGCTACAGAGAAATCATTCGTGAATGGACGAGTCAATTACTGTGGCAGACTTCATTGTTGTCTTATTTTGAGAAATTGCCACTGCCACCCCAGTCTTCAGCAACTACCACTCTGATCAGTCACCAGTCATCAACATCAAGGCAAACCCTACATCAGCAAAAAGATTTCAATTAGCTCAAAGCTCAGATGATTGCACTTTTTAGCAGTGAAATATTTTTTTTTAAATTAAGGTATGTGAATTCTTTAGACACAATGTTATTGCATACTTAATTGATTACAGTATAGTAACTTGTAGTAAAGTAAACATATCAAGTAAACATAATTTGAAAATACACACTGGAAAAACAAAAAATTCTCAATTGACTTGCTTTATAGTGTGCTCATTTTATTGCAGTGGCTGGAGCCAAACTGTGCCATCTCCAATGTATATCTGTTCTATATTTTACATACTAAATTAAAAGTCATGTAAAACTATGGGATCCTACAGGATGGGTCATAAAATTTGAGAAAATTAAAAGGTCAATTTGAAATAGTGATCAGAGAAAGTATGAGGGACAGAGATGGAAATTAAGGGTTTTTAAGAAGTAGAGAGATTCCTAGACTCAGGATGGGGAAAGAGACCTGAGCACAAAAGATGGAGAAAATTATTTAAATGTTGGAATGGATTGTCATAAGAATGCCATGGCCAGTGTGAAGACAGAGGAATGTCTTACACAGTTAATATGTGATCAGCATGTGAAAGCCAGTCTATTTCACAATGATAGGCATTTAAGCAGTCTAAGTCATGCTGAAGCTGTGCCATTCTTTTAAATAAAGTTAAGATAATACTGAGTATCAGTTGGTACAACGGGTGGCATTTCTGAAGTGAGACATCACATGTCATTCTGCAAGCTTGTGTGTGACTAGGAGGTCACATTGTGATCATGATAGATGTTCACATCAATTCACTTTCTCGGAGAATGTGAGAATGTAATACAAGCAATGCCTTTGTTCCAAGTATGTCATCTTCAAGAAGCATAGTTACCAATGAAATGCATGTCACTGAACATATTTATTTTTTGGCTCTTTTTCCATTTCTTTGTTTTAGAATCTGGAAGACAGGTTTTCTAAAATGAAGGTATGTATCAATAATGAATAAAACTTTAATTATTTGAATGAACGTTAATGTTGAAGAACCCAGAAGCATAACACTGATAAACACTTCAAAACCTACCTAAAGCTTTAAAACAACCCACCAGCCAAAGAGGCCAGTGATTACAATCACAAAACAAAGGTTAATAATAGAATCTTCTTTACTACAACTGATGCTACAAGACTTCTTTATTTTTTTATCTTTTTTTTTTTTTAATTTAAATTCAATTAGCCAGGAAACCTGGATGGCTCAGTCAGTTAAGCATCTGCTATCAGCTCAGGTCAGGATCCTCGGGTCCTGAGATTGAGTCCCACATCAGGCTCACCGAGGAGACTGCTCCTCCCTCTGCTTGCTGCTCTCTCTCTCTCTGATAAATGAATAAAATCTTTAAAAAGAAAATAAATAAATTCAATTAATCATTCATTTCACATGTAGGATTCAATAATTCATTGGTTATGTATAACACCCAGTACGCACCATATCATGTGCCTTCCTTCTTCATGATAAGAAATCAGCATTCTGCTAAAAATAGTTTGTAATAATCTATACAGGATCTTCACTGTATTTCCACAAAAAGGAATGCCAACCCTTGATGAGGCACCCCTTTCATTTGTGCTAGAAAATGTCAAGAATGAGAAGTGCCAAACTGAGGACATTTAGCACTGAAGAAAGAGGAATAGGAATTTCTCAGTGTAATTAAAAAATAAAAAGATTAGGTATTATGAATTAGAAATTACTAGTAAGTTAGGCTATGTATTCATAGCCTCTGTATTTGAAATTTTAATGGTACAAAAGTAGTTTTGCTTTGTCTGGTTCTGTCCTTAATCTGTCCTTCCCCATCCAGACGGCTTTATTTCCTCTCATAGTTTAGTTTACACACACACACACAAGACCTAGACATGTTCACTTTTAGTCACTTACTAAACATTTTCACCTTTCCCATAAAGTATAAAATGCTTCATGTAAACAATATTTTATACCCTTTTATAGAACAGAAGAATAACAGAGAAATCAGAATAGGAGTAACAATGATAAAGAGTTTAAAACCATTTATTCTACAAGTTCATTGTTAAACAATCATATATTTCGGAGTACACTGGTTTCCAATTCCAGCAAGAGAAGAGAGAAATATTACTGAGTTCATATAAGTCTGGATGGTCTTAAATTATTCAAATGGCTTAATTACTACCCATTAAAATAGTTTCATACATCAACTCCCATTTTGGACTTTTCTCCTGTTTAGTTGGAATTTTATATTAAGTGTGCTTTCATTTATGTGTCCTTATTTCTAATCGATTTTGGGAGTTATTCAGTCATTTAATAAAATTTATTATAATAAATTATGACTAAAGTGGCTTGCAGAAAATCAAAGTTTGTATAAGACATCCCCAAACAGCTGTGCTATAGAGTCTTATGTCCTTAAAAGATGATTTTATATTTTAAACAATTGCATAATGTCATAAAAGACTATAAAATTCATTTTCCCCCTGAGAGTTTGTATTTGAACCACAAAACTTCTGCAAATATGCAGGTATGCTATCTCTGACAAAAGTACTTAGAATACTATTTAATTTAGTCCTCACTGACTTGACAACCCTCTAAAGCTTCAAATCATTAGAGTTATCACAGTTTGCTTTGTAGGTGCATGAAAATGGTTTCATTGCTACTTACTTCTTAAAACACTGTACTGCCAAGTAAACAGAAAAGTCATCAGTGGAGTCTGTCGAGTTAGTTGAAAGAACTAGATAATAATGGTTCACTAATATATTAAAGATAGAAAGTAAATATTTAAAAATCTATGCTATTTTTAACAATGAGTGATTGATGCTACTGACCTCCAAATAGACCATAACTTGGGCATTTTTCCACTAAAGAAACCAGTTACTTCCAAATAGCTCCAAAGACTAATGCCTCTTTCATTTTTCCTTTATGTTTCTCTTTCTACTTACATTGCATATTATGATTTTATTTATATTCTAAACAAAATGCATGCTTATATGTATACATGTACACATGAGTACATCTGGGTAATTGGGGGATTATGGGCAATTTTTATTTCATTCTTTGTGCTCTTGTATTTTTCCCAGGTGTTCTGCAATGACTATGCTTGGCTTTTATAATTGGAATTATACTGTACATGATTGATTGAATATTTGAGCATAGTTAACACACATGTTACATTAGCTTCAAGTATACAACATAGTGATTTGACAAGTTTATAGTTTATGCTGTGCCCTCTATATGGGTAGTTACCATCTGTCACCATACAACAGTATTACAGTATCATTGACTGCATTCCTCATTCTGCTCCTTTTCTTCCCATGACTTGCTCATTCAGACTGGAAGCCTATATCTCTCACTCCGCTTCACCCATTTTGCCCATCCACCTACCCCTTTCCACTCTGGCAACTATCATTTTGTTTTCTCTACATATATGTGTATTTTAAATTTTTAAGAAATGGGGGTACCTGGTGGCTCAGTTGGTTAAGTGTCTGACTTGATTTCAGCTCAGATCATGATCTCAAAGTTGTGAGATCAAGCTCCAGGTTGGGCGCCATGCTGGGCATAGAGTCTGCTTAAGATTCTCTTTCTCTCTCTCTCCCTCTACCCCTCACCTACCTCTCTCTCTCTCTCTCTCTTTCTCACTCTCCCTCTATAAAAAAATATTAAGAATCAATGAATAAATAAATATTAAAGAAATGAAGCAAAGGGAAGTCAGAGTTGGCAATTAAGAAAGAATGAAGAGAGAGGTGCCTGGGTGGATCAGTTGGTGGAGCATCCAACTCTTGATTTTAGCTAAGGTCTTGGTCTCAGGGTTATGATATCAAGCCCCAGACTCACTCTGTGCTGGGCTTGGAGCCTGCTTGAGATTCTATCTCTCCTCCCTCTGCCCCTCTTTCCCCTCCCCTCCTTGCAATCTCTTTCTTTCTCTCTCTCTCTCTCTCTTTCAAGAAAAAAAAAAAGGAGTGAAGGAAGAATAAGTAATACTCATTATTTAACTAATATTTTAGTACCTGCTATTGTAGACATTATGTTAATGATGATCATTTTAATGCATATTCTTTCAATTCTATGTATATGCATATATGTGGAATATTTTTACAACACACTAAGAATATGAAATATTTACTAATTTACCAGGTGCTTTTACTTAATACAGCATGAGAAATTTGTCCATCTTATTAAATATTATTTCACAATCACCATTCACACATTTCGATCAAAAGCACCATCTTCTTTCTAGCCTTTCAAGCCTGAGTTACTCTTGATATCATTCTTTTTTCTTCTATTTCTCCTGCAAATTCAGTCCATTAATAATGACTATTCTCTCTACCTCTAACAACTTATTTTTTATCTATCCATTTCTCTTTGTCTCCACTAGTTTAAATCTCCATCATTGTTCATCTGAACGTCTAGAATAGCTACCTAACTGGTCTCATGTATTTCATTCTTGCCTCTACAACCCATTATTCCCACAGTAACAAAGGTGATATTTCTAAACCGTAAATAAAACAATGTCATTTCCCCATTTTTTAATGTGGGGAAAGGGGCAGCTGTCAATATATCACATTCCCCTGTCCTCCCACCTTAGAAAATTATTGCTGAAAAGAGCCTACACTCTCACTCAGATGTTTAGCTTTCATGAAATTAGTCTTTATTATTGTGAAGTCTCTAAGAATATACATCTTGAAGAAGGAAGCACAAGTTCTGAGATTTAAGTTGGCTAAGGATTGACTGTTACTAAGTGCAAATGGTGGTGGTGATTTAACTGTGACAGTATTTTTTATTAGCAACATTATCCTTATATTGGTGTCCTCGTTACCAAATCCCAAAAGTCTGAAGTGGTCTTTCACAGCCTCACTTTTCCCTATGTTTTTACTGAGTATCTTTGCATAAAACAAAGGGTTATAGTAATATACATTTGGCTTTACAGCAGTAATACTACTTAGTATTCACTTGTCAGGTATTTACAATGTTTAAGGTTCAGTACAGGGGCGTGAAAAAGAAAAATAATAAAACAGGAAGTTAGTTCCTTTATATCTCCCATTCATTCAACCTGAAATATATAGTCTACAGGAAGGCCTTCTCTTCTAGGCATTACCACGTATTAATGTGCACATAATTAAGTATACAGTGATCTAAGATCACTTATTTATATCTGTACTATTGATTTTCTAATAAGATTATTCTTATTATGACATAATATTCATATAATTTATATACTATCCATTCATATATTCATTTATTTAACAAACGAACATTTACTGATCACCTGCCCAGATCCAGGCCCTATGTAACACTCTCAGTATTTCATTGTGAATAAGACAATTTCTACCTTCAAAGAGCTTTAGAATTGAAATCCTAAACTCATTTTAGCTTTCAATGTAAATTTTTGCTTCAGGAGTATACTGGGGGAAAAAGTATTTTTAAAATTTCTTATTGACTTAATATGTAGCCACTTAGGATATCTTTTTTTCTTCAAAAGACTTCTTTGACACTATACTTAGAATTATTTGTGAAGCCAAAAGCAAAATTTGCCTTCTGTTTATATTGTTACTGCTAGGAATTTTGCCTTCAACCCAAGTGTTGTTCTTTGGTGGGTTATTTATTAGATTTTTCTCTTTGTCTTTGGGTTCCAAAGTTCTGCACAATTGTCTCTATGTGTGAATATAGTTTTACCTGTTCTTCTTAAAACTAGCTTGTGTTCCTGAATTTGAGGATTATATTTTTTGTCAATTCTGGAAAGCCCTCATTTATCATCACTTCAGATATCTGCCATTCCATCTCTTCTTTTGAAATTCTAACTTACATATATATTGGGTTTTATAAATAGAATTATAAGTTTTTTGAAATATTTTTGAACTGAATTTTTAAATTCATTTATTCACATTCAAATTTCAAAAAGAATTTCTATTTCTAGAAGTTTTAATTTTTCTAAACATTCATATAGGTTTTCTTTTGTCTCACATTTAAATTTTTTAGTTAAATGACTGATAATTTTATAAAATTGTACATTCTTTGAGGAATAATTCCATTAACTGAATTTTCTTGGGTCTAATCTTTGCATGTGTGTGCACATGTGAGTGTGTGCTCATGCATGCATGTATACTGCCTCTACTCATGGCGAACTGTTTCTTGTGGTTTATAATTTTTTTATTTTGAGTTCTTATTTGGTGAGGCGTTATCTATGGGAATCCTATGAAACTCAAGCTGAGATGGATTCCTTCAGACCAATTTTACTTCTGCTTCTATTGGGTAGTTAAGGAGAAGCAATGGCCCAGAATTTTTGTGTTAATTTCTCAGTTTATTTCCCAATGCATGTAGGAAATATAAACATGCACAACTAAGAGAAAAGTAGAAAGGACCTAGGAATGTGAAATCTCAGGGTAGACAGTTGTTTTATTTTTTTACCACATCCAAGCCTAAGATCAACACATATCTTTGTGATTCTCTTGTGCCCTGGGAAGACTTTTCCTCCCTTTCATCCTCTCTTGGAAGTTTCAGTTGTGTTGGTCTCATAATTCCTGTTTATGGTTTCTTAAAAACAAGGAACTGGCACTTTTAGTGGTGCCCATAAATAAATAAATAAACACTTCACTTAGTGCATTGCTGGTCTCAGGAAGTGCTTCAGTTGCTTCTACAATTTAATAATTGAGAAGAGGATGGTGACATAATTAAACTTCAAAGAATAAGAAGTCTGGAATTTGTTATCATCATTAAAAAATGGGAGCAAACAAGGAAGGTGTTACAAAAGTAAGATCACAGCAGAGAAGGAATTTGACAAAGAATGCTGATTCTTTTGTTTTTGTTTTTGCTATTTTTTAATTGGCCTAATTACAATCCAAAAGAGGAGAGAGCCTTGTAATAGGAACTCTAAAGTGAGCTGTTAGCTTTCAAATTTACCTGGAAGCAGAATGTGGAAAATAATAGAGTAAGATTAAAATAGGTTTGTTAGGCTACTATATCAATAAAAATATTTATTAAAGATTTACAATGTAAAAAGATATTGAATACTGCTTCCAGATAGTTCAAGAATTCACTTTCAGATTCTCTTGTCCTACTTAACTGATCTAAGATATAAAACAATGTTTTTATTGCCACAAATCATAAATTTTATGACATGTTGTCTGGCATTCAAAATCTTCAGAAGCTTCTCTAAAAGAAGATACTCTATTTTTCCCTCAAACCCTGAGTAAAAGATACAAATACATAGTCTTCATAGTCACTGTTACAGCATGCAAAAGCAGATAAAGATTTTAGAATAAAATAATAAAGTTTGCTTTCTTTTAGAGTTTATAAATATAACTGTTGTATAGACCAATCAAAACTGGCATATTTATCTTTCCTTCTGCAGACAAGAGAATATTAAGGTACATTAGAGACTGTGTTGTGACTTATAGCTTGAAATTGGGGGAGTATGGTATTTAACTTCTAAAGCAAGGTAAATATTCTTGCCTATTATCTGCACCTTAACATTTCTCTTTTGCTAATGTTTCTCAACCATGACTACATTTTAGGATCCTTTTGGAGAACTGAAAAAAAATAATAATAACAATGAGAACTGATGTTCTGCTTCTAGTGCAGAGCAGTTAAATCTGAATTTCTGAGATTGGAGCTGGAAGCACCAGTATGGATTTAAGTGTCCCCCAGATAATGTCCATGTCGTTGGATTAAGAACTCAGAGATATGATGTGGTAGTGAGCAGGGCAGCATGGCTTCTAAAACCTGAGCCAGGAAGGGGTGGGTAAACTATAGTCACTCAGCCCAAGAGGAAGGCTGCTTAGGGGGTACATGTAGCTGGAGGAAGACTGCTTAAGGCACACTTGTAGCTTGTTTGACTGTTCTTTACAAAGCATTTGGGAGATTTGCCTGAGGAAATTAATGATTCAAGCTACAGTTACAGTGGTTCTAAATTCCCACAGGTTTACTTAGAAGCAGCTGAAAGTGCAGTTTATATAGCAAGTTGATTCTCCTCATATTTTGCCAACTTAAACGTTGACTAAAAAGCAGAGAACATTTATAAGTAGATTAAATCTTATTACATTACGCCCAGGTAAAATAGATGGAAAACATTGTAGCTATAAAGCATTCATTAAAATGCATATATATTTTTTCCAGTGTTCCAAGATTCATTGTTTATGCACCACACCCAGTGCCCCATGCAATACGTGCCCTCCTTAATACCCACCACCAGGCTCACCCATCCTCCCTCCCTTCCAAAACCCTCAGTTTGTTTCTCAGAACCCATAGTCTTTCATAGTTCGTCTCTCCCTCCAATTTCCCCCAATTCACTTTTCCTTTTCTTCCTAATGTCCTCCATGTTATTCCTTATGCTTCATATGATAATTGACTCTCTCTGCTTGGCTTATTTCACTGAGCATAATCTCCTCCATGATATATATTACACCCTAGTCTGTTTATTACCAATTGGTTACCTGTTTCATGACAGGAGTAAAAACATTGTTACAATAAATACAAAAATGACTTATTTTTAATCCCTCCCCCCAAAGATTTTTTTAAACTTTTTTTATTTAAACATATAATGTAACCCCACCACCCTCTCCCAACCCCTCTCCCCTCCACCCCCCTCAGTTTGTTTTATGACATTAAGAGTCTCTTTTGGTTTGTCTCCCTCCCAATCCCATCTTGTTTCATTTTTTCTTTTCCTACCACCTTAACCCCCACCCCCGTTGCATCTCCATTTCCTCATATCAGGGAGATCATGTGATAGTTGTCTTTCTCCAGTTGACTTATTTTTTAAGGTTATTTTGCTATTTCACTTTTTATGGCAATTTTTAAATTCTTTCAATTTCTCTAGCTATTTTTGTAATCTAAATACAAATATAGTGAAAATAGTCTCTCTCTCTCTGTCTCTCCCTACCACGTTGAGTCATAAGTTCCCAAATAATAAACAGTATTGCCTGAGGTACTTGTTAAAATGTATGTTCCAGAAGCTCAGACCCAGAAATTTTGGTTGAATGGATATAAAATGGGGCTTAGGAATTTTTACTTTAACAGTACTCCAATTCACTCCAATTCTTTTGGTTCTTATATGGCATTTTGAAAAAAGTCCAGCATGGTGTTCATTCATTCCTTCATTTAATAAACACTTTGCGATGTCCTAGATTGTACAGTGTGGTTAAAAATCCAAATACAGATGAGAAATGGACCCTTCTTTCAAATAGATACATTAAATATTATTGATGTTGACAAATGCTGAGAGAAAAAACACATATGCAGTTCTAAGGGAATTTAATGAGATCAGTAAAGGATTATTCTAGAGAGTAGCATTTGTACATCTGTGTATAGCCATGGAAAGTGAAATACAGTTGAGAACATTCGAGGTAAATGGAACACTAAGAAGAGCTCAGGCATGGGAAGGT
The DNA here is from genome assembly GCA_003697995.1 of Taxidea taxus jeffersonii. Lineage (NCBI taxonomy): Eukaryota > Metazoa > Chordata > Mammalia > Carnivora > Mustelidae > Taxidea > Taxidea taxus. The sequence continues at coordinate 15,998 of RCUC01122730.1, forward strand.
TGAGTGTTTGTATAGGCAGTGTGCGTAAGTCTGATCAAACATCATGTGTCACCAGTGTTGGGGCCCAATTTTTAGTAATTTTTTAGTAGTTATTTCAAGACTTCGGAGTAACCTGAAAAAAGATTAAATCTAATTTTTTTCACAGAATCATGAAAGCACCTATTGATATAATGGTTTCTATAGCACCACAGGGAGCTAGAATCTATTTCTCACCTATCTCAAAAAGAGACATTGTGAACGAGGTCAACAAAAAGAAGAGAAGAAAAAAAATCCCACCCCGGGCTGGATTCCTCTCATGTTTTCCTTGAAAGGCAGAACATCTTGAGACATTCAAAACAACAATTTAGCAACTCTTCCCTTTGTCCAAAAAGGAATTAAGTCAGAGGCACGTTCATTTTATTTCTCTTACGTATATAGTCTTGTTCCCAGAAATCTGTAAGCCTTCTCAAGAAAAATGACTAGACTTAAGTAGACGAACAAAATGAGCCATTTGGCAAACTTACTCAACTCAGAATAATGACAGATACGAAAGAGCAGAATGTTATACTTTTCCATATCTTTTCCCTTTTCTTCTCTGTTTCGGCACCAGTTAATTTCCCTGACACCAATACATGCAGTTTCTTAGTGTTGAAGGATCATATAAATTCCTGATAATTTACTAATGACCTTTTTCTTGGGGATTAGGTAAATATAAGAAACCAAGCCTCTGGATACACAATTCTAAAACTGTATGCCTCAATGAATTCCTTGTGAGAAAACAATTTATGTTTGAAGGTTTACTCTTAAATCTTCAAATACATATTCCACACAATAAATCTGTGTTATTGCTCAATACTTCTGATTCTACATTCTGCATAACACTTTGGAATCTATCACAAGTGAGGTTATCTGGGAAGCAGAATCTGAAACGTGCAGGCATGCAGGAGGTGTATTGGGAATGCTCTTGGGGTCACCAGATGTATATGAGAAGGAAAGAAAGCAGGATTGAGAAGAACAGAAATTTGGGCTATGAGGTAATCTCAGTGAAGGTCTCGGCCAAACCGTCTGGAGCTGGGGCAGTCCTTCGGGGTCATCACACTTTGGGGCGGAGGGATTGGGTCATTACACTACACATGGACGGGACTGGATAGAAGTTGTTTCAGGAAAAGCATTTGACCTGGGATGGGGTTGAGCGGGTGCATTTCCATTCAGCAGAGGCAATTCCCAAGTAGAGGTGAAAGCTGAGTGCTTTCTGTAGTGAATACTCACTGCAAGTTCCGGAAAATAAATCCTTCAGTCCTGAAGGAGGACCTGCGTAGCACATCACAGCATCTGCTATAGTCCCATGTTCCTTCATCCAAGCAACTGCCAATTGCTCCTTCTCGCCTGCTGATTGAGTACTAACTCTGAGGTCTGAAGATTAAGTTGCCATATTCTCTCACTGTTATTTCCTATCAGTGTCAGCTTTCACTGATTTCCTCTCTGGCTCCTGATCGCCTTCATTGTTTGCTTGTCCACTGTGTGTGGATTTATATCTAGAGGTTCTAATGTATCCATGCTCTTAATATATCCCCAGTTTGTTTCTACCAAATTTATGTTCTTCTTATTCAATAATATGTCAAAACTATATAAGTTCCATTTTTGAGAAAGTTTAATTGACCATCCTAGCCTATATATGCACAGAGAATTCTTATAGCTATATTAAATGCTATTTATGTATGGTACTTTATTTTATATGATTTTTTTAAAAACTTTTTTTAAGATTTTATTTATTTATTTGACAGACAGAGATCACAAGTAGGCAGAGAGGCAGGCAGAGAGAGAGGGGGAAGCAGGCTCCCTGCTGAGCAGAGAGCCACATGCAGGGCTCGATCCTAGGACCCCGGGATCATGACGTGAGCCGAAGGCAGAGGCTTTAACCCACTGAACCACCCAGGCGCCCCTGGATTTTTACTTTTAACAATGTCTTCATATTTTATAAATATATAATTATGTAGTATATATGTTGCCTTGTCAGAAATTTTTGTGATGCATAGGGGATTAGGAATATAAAACATCCTTGTGATTAAACTTGTTGACTTCTGTAGTTAGGGGAATGTATGTAAATCCAAGAACTGTGCACCTGATTTATATGTGCATTTGTCTATATAATGAACACAAACATTAGATACTCATATCATTCACGTGAGTATATATAAAAGTCTATCTGTATATATATACAAACACGTATGAACAATTTACCAAGTTACAAACATATATATTTATATAGTCACCTACACACATACTTGTACACACACATGAAAACATACACATGCATATCTACACAGACACATGTATGCATTTATGTAGCTTTGTGCATAGCTATGAATGTATAGGTATGTGTAGACATGCATATATGTGCGCAGATACCTATACATGTATGTGCATATATATAAATGTGTTTATACATTAGTATGTATATATATGTGTATATACACGTGCACATATACGTAGCAAGAGAGAGATAATGAAGGAACATAAATATTCCATCTTCAATTAGGGTAAATAATATTAGTGCATTCAGGGGCACCTGGGTGCCTCAGTTGGTTAAACATCTGACTCTTGATTTTAGCACAGCTCATGATCTCAGGATCATGGGATCAACCTGAGTTGGCTTCCACACTCAGCAGGGAGCCTGCTTGAGATTCTCTCTCCTCCTCACACTGCCTCTCCCCCCTGCTCTCTCTGTCTCTTCCTCTAAAATAAGTAAATGAATCTTTTTCTTAAAAAGATTTTGTTTATTTATTTGAGAGAGAGTGGGAAAAAGAACAGAGAGAGAGAGCATGAGCTGGGAGGAGGGGCAGAGGGAGTAGCAGATTCTGCTGAGCAGGGATCCTGTTGTGGGCTCATTATGACCTGAACCAAAGGCAGACGCTTAACCAACTGAGCCACTCAGGTGCTCCTAAGTCTTTTCTTTTTTTTTTTTAAAGAAAGTGTACCCATTTCATAATACAATAATTATTAGTTTATATTTAATAATGTAATAATTCTAAAATAATTTTATATTTTAAAAATTATATTTTAATTTATATTTAATAATTTATTAATTATTTTTAAAGAAAGTGTAATGAATTTATAACAAATTTTTTAAAGAAAGTATAAAGAATTTTATACTTTAAAATTTATATTTAATAATTTAATAATTTATTTTTTAAAGAAAGTGTAACCCATTTCATAATTTAATACTTATAAAACTTAAGCTTTCTTTTTTGAAAACTTTTGCATTGAAGTAGAGGCACCATATTTTGATGAAGATAAAATTTATCATCAGCATGTCTTCCAATGTAATACATTTCTTGATATTTCCCAATTTTTAATTGATTTATTTTTTACTATTTTATTTATTTATTTGGAAGAAAGCAAGAGCACAAGAAGGGGGAGCAGCAGGTAGAGGGAGAAGCAGACTCCCTGCTCAGCAGAGAGTCCGACATGGGGCTCAGTCCCAGGATCCTGAGATCATGACCTGAGCCAAAGGCAAACGTTTAACTGACTGAGCCACTCAGGCACCTGATATTTCCCAAATTTTAAAGAAATATGGATATAATTCCACCTCTATGTTTTATGTTTTAAAGGAAAATAATTTCCTCAAAAGGAATACCTCAATGGAAAAAAAATGTCTGAGGAAAAGATTACAAAAAGTTTCATATATATGAGAAATAGCAAAAGTACATTTTAAAGTAATGTTTATATTTTTTCCCTGAGATGAATTATCATTTACTCTTTTACCACATGAGGAAGAAAGAAGAGGGAGCATAAGAGAGAAAAGGAAAGAAAGAAGAGAAGAGAAGAAAAAAGAGAGAGAGGGAAATACAAAGGGAAAGACAGAAATTTGTAAATAAAAATAAAGGAGATATTTTTGTTGGATACACTCACTAAGAATTAAAATACTTTTCAGGAGTATAGAATATCTATCTAAGGACTTCTCTTGCTTTTTTATCTTAAATATTTTTAATAACATAAACCATCTCTAAGAAATTACTAAAACAAATTCCTACCCCCAAACAACCAGTACATAGAGAAGGAAAATACACATTATAAATCCACTTTTTATCTTAGTATAATAAAAATGAAAAAAAATTAATTCCACAGATATTTATTAAAAATCTAATATGTGTTTTTTTATTTTTTATTTTTATTTTTTAAATATTTTATTTATTTGACAGAGAGAGAGAGAGAGATCACAAGTAGGCAGAGAGAGCGTGAGGGAAGCAGGCTCCCCGCTGAGCAGAGAGCCCGATGTGGGGCTCGATCTCAGGACTCCGGGATCATGACCTGAGCTGAAAGCAGAGACTTTAACCCTGAGCCACCCAGGCGCCCCTAATATGTATTTTTTAAAAGACTATTTATTTGATAGAGCTAGGGAGTATGTGAGTGCAGGGAGGGACAGAAGGAGAAGGAGAGAATCTCAAGCAGACTCCCCACTGAGTGCAGAACCCGACAGGGGACTTGATCTCAACACCCTGAGATCATGACCTGAGTGGAAACCAAGATTAGTATGCTCACAGGACTGGGCCACCCAGGCACCCCTAATATATATTTGATACGTACTGGTACAGGTACTAAGTTGCTGGTTCAAAAGTGAATGTGGACTGAGATGGTCTTCTTCAAAAGGTCGAAGGAGGGTGCCTGAGCGGCTCAGTCAGTTAAATGTCTGCCTTTGGCTCAGGTCATGATCCCAGGATCCTAGGATCAAGTCTCATGTCAGGCTCCCTGCTCAACAGAGAGACTGCTTCTTGCTCTTGCTGTGCTTAATTGTGCTCTCTCTCTGTCAAATGAATAAACAAAATCTTAAAAGAAGATTGAAGGAAAGAATGAATACAGAGGTAGCTACGTATTTATAGACATTTGTTTATTTCCATTTGTGAGATACTATCTCTAAGAATTTTCAGAATTTAGAGACATAATTTCTTATTCATGAATAAAAAATGAACTACATTTCCTAGTCAGAAATCTCAATATTTTACATTTCATGTCAGATCAAAGGCTTAGAAGTGAGACCTAATAGTCTTTTCTATCCTTACAGTGTTTGTCACTAAGTTCCAGAGTGAGAAATAATCAAGTTGCATATTTTACATCTGTGAAAAAGCATAATAAAATCAAGACTACTTTGGAGTAAAAAGGTATTTTTCCATAAGTTCAAATATTGATTGGCTTTTTTCTTCCTGGAAGATGTGGGAAAAGATGTGGTTATGACATTTTCCCAGAATAGATCTATTAAAGTAGGAGTTATCACTAGTATGTTCTAAGTTTTGCACTCCTTCTCCCCCCCCCTTTAGATAGCTACAAAAATAAACCCTGGCTTTGATTATATATTTTCTGAAAAAAAAAAGGAGCAGTGAGCAGAAAAATTTCCACAAGTTTTCATCATCATAGCTATCTAGCAATTAATATGTGTGCTATGAGCTTGCATAGACACAGCTGTCCAGCCATTTAGATCTACCTGTTGCCTTGGCCATATGTTTTGTTTTGGCCATAGGTACTCTAAGTGATCCATCTATGTTCTTTTTTTTTTTTTTTTAAAGATTTTATTTATTTATTTGACAGACAGATCACAAGTAGGCAGAGAGGCAGGCAGAGAGAGAGAGGGAGGGGAGCAGGCTCTCCACTGAGCAGAGAGCCCAATGCGGGGCTCGATCCCAGGATCCTGGGATCATGACCCGAGCCGAAGGCAGAGGCTTTAACCCACTGAGCCACCCAGGCGCCCCTCCATCTATGTTCTAATCAAAGGGAAACCATACAACTTATTCATTAAGACCCATATTTTCTTGTCTAGTGAAGACATCTCTCCAGCAATTCTCTTCCTTCTCACTTCTGCATTTCAATTTGTATTTCTCTAATGATTCCCATCAGTCTGTAAACATGTTATTATTCTCCCTTCCCTTTCTGTCTCCTTCCCCAACTACTGAGATAGTTTTCTATTTTATTTTATTTTTTTTTAGAAAAACTTCTCAAAGGGCTATTTACATTCACTTCCTGTCCTCTCTTTGAATTCTCTTTGGAACCACCATCAACCAAACTTTTGCTTTTACTAGTTCATCAGAGCATCTCTTATCAAATTTGGCAGTGGCTTCCAGATTGCTAAAACTGTGATTAGTGCTCATCTTGACCTCTCAGCAACATCAATGCAGTTTGATTACTTCCTCTTTAAAAACGTTGTAAAATTGGCTTCTAGCACACCATACGTCAGGTTTTCTTCCCACTTCTCTGGCTGCTACTTCTCAGTCTCTTTGTTGTTTTATATTCTTCACCTTTTATACTTAAAATTTGGAAAGCTCCAAGACTCAATCCATAGACCTCTTTTCTTTTCCATTCTTTTCTTCATGGACCTCAAACTTTGGTGATGTCATATAGCTTCATGACTTTAAATGACATCTATATGCTGGTGACTGCCATATTTATACCCCTGGACTGACCTTTTCCCTGAATTTAAGATTATGGACTTAACTATCCAACATCTGATTGGATATCTAATTAGGGACACCAAACTTAGGTTGTTTAAAACTGAGCTGCTGACCTTCACCTTAACCCTTCCTCCATATTTCTCTCTTCTGCAATCCTCACCATCTCAATCTATAATACTATATTTCCAGATGTAGATGTTAAGGAAAAAACAATGAAACAAAATAAAAGCAATGAAACAAAATAAACCCTAAAATCATCCATAATTCCTCTCTTTCCTTGGCACAAAAATGCAATTCAACAGCATGTTCTTTTAGTTCAACCTTTAAACTATATCCAGACTCCAATCTCTTATTGCCACCTTCTCCATAAATACCCTTTCTGAATCAAGCTTACTTATTTTTTTAAATTACAATAGTTTGATATCTGGTTTTCTGATTCTTTGCTTATTTTCCTGAAGTCTATTCTAAACATGCTATCCAAAGTCATCCTGTTTTGATGACTTTTGATGAGTTCACAGTTCGTCTATACTAATATGAGACAAACCAAAAGAGACTCTTAATGTCATAAAACAAACTGGGGGGGGGGGGCTGGGGGGAGAGGTTTGTTGGGAGAAGGTGGTGGGGTTACATTATATGTTTAAGTTTTAAAAAATGCTAAAAAAAAGAAAATTTCTTCTATGATTTCATGTCACTATATGTTTTGGTCCCTAGTTTTTAACTACTTCTTTTATAACTTTATTTTTTTTTTCACTTTGACCCATGATAATGGTCTCCTTGCAATTCCTTCAACATGCCAGATATATCCCCTTTTGGAATATTTTCACTGATTGTTTTCTCTGCCCCGAATGCTCTTCTTCTGTAAGATAGCCAGGAGGTTCATCCCTTCACCCATGGTCTTCACACAAATGTTACATTCTGAGTGAGTTCTTTCCTAATGATCCTAAGGGAAATTGAAATGAACTCACGTTCTTTATCTTTCTCTCCTATTTTACTTTTTTCCATAACACCTGTAATAATCTGGTATACTATATATTTCACTCACTTGCTTACAGGTAATCTAAACTCCAACAGAATGTAATTTCTATAGGACAGGATTTTTGTCTTATATTTTTCATTGCAATATATTCAGCTTCTAGAAAAATTCTTGGCATATATCAGGCACTCAGAAAACATTTGTTAAGTGCATAAATTTTGTTTTTCATGTTATAGTTGTATTGTAAAATTCTCATTGGACATATCCACATCTGCATTGCAAAACATCCCTAGATCAAAATATGAACATTGGTAAACTCTCTCTCCCATACTTTCGCCAACATGGTGACATTGGCTCAAAACAACGGCTATAAAAAAACGCTTAATGAATTTATAGATGACTTAGGTATGGTGGTTCATATTACTACTGGGTTATTAAATGAAAGAGGACAATTTCAGACAAGAGATTTTAAACTATTAATTAACTCAGGTCAATTCAATTATTTAACTCAAAAGATTAATATAACTTAGAACCATATATTGAAGATCAGTATAATAAGATGTGCCTTGATTCTTGATGATGTATAGAGTAGAGGGTAAAATCAATACTTATCCTAAAGTAGCTGACAATGTTATTCATGCATTTCTTCTTTATTTTACTTATATTTATTACGCAAATAATACTTCTTGGGTTCAAATAGGAGTAACACAAGAGGTATGCAGTGTAAAGTTTAACTAAGAGCATTCCTTTGGAGTCAAGAGGAATTTAGGTTCAAATCCCAACGCACTCATTAGTGACTGAACTTGGGCAAATCACTTTGCTTTTCTAAATTTAAATTTATGCCTCTTAAAATAAGTATATTTGAATATTAAAGATAATTTGTATCATAGCTTATAGCACTTAGTACTTGTTCAATAAATAGTGGTTATTACATGTTATGTTTTATACGAATTGAGACCTCCCACTCTTTGATGCCTTAAGAATCTGATAACATTTCTTCAATTTTTGAGCTAAAACATTTAATGCATTTAAAATTCCTTCTTTTCCTTAATATGAACATCGAATTTAAAATAAGCCTGTTTATAAGTACCACCTGGGCAACAAATATACTAAACATTAATAAGACCTTCAAGATCTTCTTAATCTTCCTACTTTTATGTAGCTTTTTATTTTTACCATATGGATTGCTTAAATTAATCTCCAGGGGATTTACATGAACTGAGAAAAAAAAGAAAGAAATTATTATCAGTATGAAATATAAATGATGGAAGTTGAACATGGATTCATGTATGGTTCCTGAGAACCGAAAATAAAACATGGCAAAAGAAACACCAGTATTCTGCAACAGTGAAAGTTTATGTGAAATCCTGCCTGCAGGTTCCCATTTAATGGGTTGAAGTTGTTGTTACACGTGCCCAGGAGCTATCATGATAATGGGTCCGTTGCTATGGAAGCAAATCCAATCTTAGTAACACTTGGCAGCCCCAAGAATGGTTTTACATGATTTTTTTCCTGAACATTAGAGGAAAAAATAACAACCAATATATGAAAAACATATAAACAATGGAATAATCTGGACTCCACAAGTAAGCACCACTCGTTTTCATATAATTCAGCCTTGCAGGGGAAATGGAATATCAAAAATTGAGAATTGTTTTTTTGTCTCATAATGACATTCCCAAAAATGAATCCAGCCAAGTCTCTTTTGCATAATTCTCCATCCTGACAAATGTTAATGTTTGCTCTGTATGGCTGCACCTGCCTAGAGCAAAGTCAATATGGTGTTTGGTTTGTTTCTCTGGTAAACTGTCTGGTTTTCCTAATGTGGAAAATAGAATTCTACCCTTGAAAGCAGTGATTTTGTTAAACTTTATTTGCACATACTGTTTTTATCAGTCTTCATTAATTTTAATGTTTAAATATAGAAACACAAATCTAGACTATTTTACACCTTTCTAATTGTAAATGGGATACACGTACATAATTAAAACATAAAATATGGCAATATATTTATAACATTAAACCGAACTCTATACCACTTTCTCCCTTTCTCAGTTTTCCAGAGTGACACTCAATTCTTTAGGTATTTCTGCTAAAATTTATTTCCATATTTTAAAAATAATAGTAAGTACTGCTCTCTCTTGATTGATTTATATTCTCATCTGTTAACTTCTCCCCCTTTTTAAAGATTGTATTTATTTATTTATTTATTTATAGAGAATAACAGAGTGTGCCAGCAGGGGGAGAGGCAGAGAGAGAGGGTGAGAATCTTCATGCAGACTCTGCCCTGAGCATGGAGCCCAGGGTGGGGCTTGATCCCATGATCCTGAGATCATGACTTGAGCCCAAACCAAGAGATCTATGCTTAACCAACTGAGCCACCCAGACACCCCTCCATTAACTTCTTATTATTGTAGATGAGAATTTTATCTTTTCTGTCCTCTCTTCTCATGTTTCCATTTCAGTTTTCTAGATTTTTATCACAATATTTTTCCATTATTACAATGATTTAATTTTTTTTCAAGTTGAGCCAAATGGTTTAATAAAATAATATTTCCTTTCTTATGAAATTTTGTGCTTGACCTAGACTTAATAAATGCATCTTTTGTTTTCCTCTGTGTAGTATTCTTTGTGTTTCTGGCTAAATCTTCATAGACCCTTTCTAATAACTGTAAATGTCCATCAAAATAGTTTTAATATATCTATCTAGTTGGATAATATACTTATTGTTTTTCCTTATTAGGGCCTCCTGTTGTCAATTCCAATTTTATCTGATTATTCTCTAATTTTTTTTATCATGGGTTTCCCCTTCATTATCATCTTGGGAATTGTCTTTGTCTCTATCCTCTGTTAGATCAGCTGTTTCTTGGATCTTATCTTAACCTTCTGGGTTTACCCCCATATTTTGGTTAAGAAACTCTTCCAGTAACTTCCTGATAATGAGTATAGGAGAGGTAAATTTTTGAAGTTTTGTCTCAAAATGTCTTTTTTTCTATGCTTACCTATGATCAATTGATAGAATTCTGTGTAAAAAGAAAAAATTGAGTCTAAATAGTCAATCCTGAGTACGAGCAATGAAATTGGATATCTCACACTTTCTTGCTTCAGAACTTACTGCAAAGTTATAGTAATCAATACAGTATGATACTGACATAAAGACAGACAGGTAGACCAATGGAATAGAATAGAGAGACCAGAAATAATTACTTGCATATGTGATTAAGTGATCTTTGATAAGGGTGCGAAGACCATTTAATGGACAAAGGACCATCTTTTTAATAAATGATTTTGGAAAAACTGGAAATCCACATGCAAAAGAATGATGTTGGACCCTTACCTTATAGTATATACAAAAATTAACTCAAAATATATCAAAGATTGAAATGTAAGACTTAAAACATTAAAGTTTTAAAACAAAACACAGGGGAAAAGTTTCACAACTTTGGATTTGACAACGATTTCTTGGAAATGATACCAAAAGTACAGGAAATGGAAGTAAAAACAGATAAGTTTCATACATCAAATAAGAAACTTCAGTGCAGGGACACCTAGGTGGTTCAATCCATTAAGCATCCAACTCTTGACTTCCACATAGGTCATGATCTCAAGGTCCTGGAATCCAGCCTTGCATCAGGCTCTGTGCTCAGCAAGGAGTCAGCTTGAGAATTATCTCTCTCCTCTCCCTCTGTTCCTCCCCTGACTCTCTCTCTCTCATTCTTTCAAAAATAAATAAATAAATCTTAAAAACAAAACAAAACAAAACTTCATTGCATCAAACAACTAAAAATAGAATTATCACATGATCCTGCAAACTTACCTCTGGGTATATATATGTCCAAAAGAAATGAAAGCAGGGTCCTGAGGAGAGATTTGTACATTCATGTTCATAGCAGCATTCATCACAATAGCCAAAATGTGGAAGTAACACAAATGTCCATAGACAGATAGATTAATAAATTGTGATATGTACACACAATGGACTATTACTCAACTTTAAAAAAAAATGAAATCTTGCTATATGACATCATGGTGAACCTTAATGACATTTTACTACATGAAATAGGCCAGCACAATAAGTCAAATGCTGTATTATTCTACTTGCATGAGGTTTCCAGAGTAGTCATATTTATAGAAAGAGAAAGTAGAATATTGGTATCCAGAGTCTGGGGAGAAATAAAAATGGAAAATTATTAATGCGTATAGAGCTTCAGCTGTGCAAGATAAAGTCCTGGAGATTTGTTGCACAACAATGTGAGTATAATTAACATTATTGAACTATGCCCTCAAAAATGATAAAGATGAAAAAATGATTAGGATGGTGAGTTCTAGTGCCTGGATGGCTCAGTGGGTTAAACCTCTGCCTTCAGCTCAGGTCATGGTCTCAGGGTCCTGGGATCGAGCCCCACATTGGGCCCCGGGATCGAGCCCCACATTGGGCCCCCTGCTCAGCAGAGGGCCTGCTCCCCCCTCTCTGCCTGCTTCTCTGCCTATTTGTGATCTCTCTTTCTGTGTCAAATGAATAAATAAAATCTTAAAAAAAAAGAAAAGATGGTGAATTCTATGTTATGTGTATTTTCCACAATTAAATTTTTAAAAATACAAAAATATATTCTAAAGACAATACTCCATTAAATATGTTGGAATATACACATAACTATACATGAAATACATAATCTTCCACTTAAATGGTTAGCTATATTGTCATTATTAACACCATCTTTTACCTCCAGTGTTTCTTTTAAGAAGTCCAAAGTTATTCTCATCTCCCATGCTTTGAACATGTACCTTATACTTCTCTTTCCACTTAGCCCTCATCCCTGCCCTCCTTAGCTCTTCCCTATAATTGGGAGTGAAAGCCTAAAATCTACATTTCCCAAATACTCTTTCCTGCAGAGATCTGGTTTAGACTCTACCAAAGGAAAGGTTGTGCCAGACCCAGAAGACAAAAAAGAAGCAGAAACATTATGGTCTCCTTGACATTAGTAAGCAAGCACAAAAGCTTCAGGAGAGGGCAGATGTGAGTTTTTATAACACCTCCTGGGCTTTCTCTTTTCACCTATGATGGACTTTGGTGCTGCAGGAAACAGAGATTGTCGATATTGTTTTTATGAGCTCTTCAAGTTTTCATTATTTCCAGAGGCTTTCTAAAGAATCAGTACTCTATATTAAGTCCTTTCTTGCCTGACAATCTTGAAGTGATTTCTCTTTTCCTGTAGAAATCTAAACAAGTACCAAGATATGGTTACCATACCCCACCCCCAGAAAAAGGAGGTGAGAGAAGAAGCATTAGCTTAGTGGTTAGGGGGTGGGTTTTGAGGAATCTGTCACTAGAAGCAGGACAGAGGGCGATATTTGTTACACAGAAGTAAAATATTTGGTAATATTTGGTTAACTTGGAAAAGAAACATCTTGTAAGAATTTGGGTATTTGTATGTTGGCTCCAGTTGGTTATATTTAAAATTGAGCTGAGTCCCGGGAGAATTGGTTTATTTGCAAATAAAAATGTAAAAGAATAGAGAAAGTCCAAAAAATGAGGGAACATTCACAATGTTGGGGCCTCCCTTTCTTTCCTTTTTCAAATGCACATGTGCATTGAAACTTATCTCTTTTTATTATAGTTAGTGTTGGGTGAAGGGAAGAAATTAGTTCTTTTGTCCTAGAGGTGCCATATCCAGACCTTTGAACTATGCAGAGATTTAAGTTTCAAATTATTACTTTATTTGATACCATGTATAAACCTTTTAAGGCTATTTTAAACAAAGTCTGAATGAATTTAAGATGTATTTGTTTGCATTACTAGATTGAACTATTTTATGATCAATATTAGACCATTAAAAAAAGAATTAATATGATTTTTCCCCCAAATGATAGATAAAACATCAAGGACTAAACACTTTCTTCATGTAGAGTATTTTTGTTTCCTTGGTAGGGTATTTTTATCTCCTTGAATAGATAAGAATTTGAGATTTGGCCGTAAAGTGTGTTATCTTATCCCTTAGATTCATTGCGGCCACTTTTATTTCCCTATTACACACTAACTTTACTTAAATCAAACAATTAAAATAAATAAATATAAAATATATCTTTCTTTAGGATTATTCTTTAAACACAGACTTGGGCTTGACAGACATTTTAGTAATATAATATCCAAGGTTTGTCTTTTTATTACAGCAGATTTAAAGAGTGAAAATTAAAACAACCTTTAACAGACACCTACTTTTTAATGATTTTAAATTAAAAACAATATTCAAAGTATTTTTAAAGTAGTCCTTGAATTTTAAAGTATTCAGTCCTTGAAAGAGATTCCACATGATTAAATCAAACAAGCAGATGAAAGCTCTTTCATTCTTACTTGACTTTATCAATACACAACTTTATGTAATCGTGAGAAATGGCATATACATACACAGAAAATCTGTTGAGAAATAAAAGTTGAATAATAAACTCCATTGGTGCTGAGAAGGCATGCCAAGAAAACAAAATATAAGGTGTTGTTCACTTATTTAATGAAAAATAAATCACTTGTTAGGATTTATAAGATACATTTGTATCATTATAAAATATCCATTGCAAATCAAGAACTAGCATCCCAATTAATAGTAAAACCTTGAAAACACCCCTACTGAAAGCAGAATCAAAACATTAGAGCTAGCTGCCTGCCCCTCTGTCTGCCTGTGCTCGCTCTAACTAATAAATAAATAAAATCTTAAAACAAAACAAAACAAAACAAAAAAACAAACCCAGGTTCATGTGTTGGTAAAACTATAAAAAAAAACCCAAAACATTAGAGCTAGTATTTAGCTTTCTCGTTTAATCTTGAGAATTTCTTGCAAATTCATAAGGCATGGAATTAAAATAAGAAACATATATTTGAGACATGGAGCATAATTACTTATTAATTTTAATTAACTAAAGAATTATTAAAACTAGCAAGAGAGCTCTGCAAATTGGCTAGAAAAAATGTACAAATATAACTAATTCTACTGTTAGGAAATAAAATAATGAAATTCTAGAATACTAGTAATACAAGTATTTAGTTTAAATGAAAGTATGACAATAAGATATGCATATTATTACTGTAAAAAAATACAATTCTGAAAAATATTAAAGGAATGAATTTTGCCTCTAGTAGTGATGGACTACATATTTCAGGCCTAATCTTCAACTAAGAACAAATGAAAACCTGGAAAACACATCAAAGACACATTTTTGAAAGATTAAGAGAGCTGTAACAGGCAATAAATAATTACAAGGCCAATATCTTTAAGAGAAAAACTCAGAGAGCCAGCCCAGCATTTGAAACCATACTTTTATTATGGGCATCCATCTATTGTGGAAAATTCTAGGCCAATTTACAACTGATCTCACTCATAAATGTAGAAATAAGATTCCAACAAAATGCTGACAAACCAAATTCAGCAATGTAGAAAAGTGATCATAATCTCAACCAATGTGGACTTATTTCAGGAATGCAATGTTGTTTTAACAATCTAATTCACACATTAATAGAATGAGATGGAAAAATTATATGATTGGGGCACCTGAGTGGCTCAGTGGGTTGAAGCCTCTGCCTCCGGCTCAGGTCATGATCCCAGGGTCCTGAGATCGAGTCCCACATCTGGCTCTCTGTTCCACAGGGAGTCTGTGTCCTCCTCTCTCTCTGCCTGCCTGTATGCCTACTTGTGATCTCTGTCTGTCAAATAAATAAATAAAATCTTAAAAAAAATTATACAATCTTCTCAATAAATATAGAATAATATACTGGTATAATTATATATCTATTTATATTCTATTTTAAAAATAGCAATATAAGAAGAGAAGGGAATTTTCTCAATCTGATAAAGATCTTCACAACTTACAACAATCATACTTGTTAAATAGTAGACATTTATCCTCTAAGATTATATAAGTTAAGATGCCTGCTGGCATTACTTCTGTTCAACATTGAACTGGACATCATAGTCAGTCAGTGTCATAAAAAAAAAAGAAAAACAGTGTATGAAATTTGAGAGGAAGAACCTTGTAATTATTGCTGACAATATAATTGTATACAAACAATTGTTGTGTAAATTATAAAAACTAGTAAGTGAGTTAAGCAAGTCTGTTAATTGCACAGTAATTACCTAGATTGTTTGACCTTTGAAAAGGACTCACAGGATTCCGTTTTTAATAACAACACTAGTCCAGAGATCTCAAGTACAGGCTTCTGTGTCCTGTATGCATTAAGTCATATAGGACACAATTTTGTTTACATGTCTCAAACCACCACTGATACATGTGTAAACCATTTTAGTTCCAGGAGTCCATCTTTATGGTGGGGTCTCTTACAGCAGGCTGGTCAAGCACCCATGGTTGGTAAAGTATAGAAACTCTCCTAAGGCTCCACTAAAATCAGGTGAAAATCATAAATCTAATTATTATTAATAAACAATGCTGACAACCTGTGTGTCCTGTTGCTACCCCCAAAACTCACAGACTCATATTACAAAATATCAATTATCTTTAGTTAATATATGCTATAGAATTGGTCAAGGATCACTGCTGTGCTGCAGGAAGCTCTGAGGATAAACATGGACTCTATCCAGACCAGCTGAGATTAACCCACCATATAGAGTAAGACTGCATTATTCAAAGTCAGTATACATTTATTTATTTTATTTATTTCCTTACACACAAATTTATTTCCTTACACAGTAGCAAATATTTGACAAAATTAAAATGAATTTACAATAGCATTCAAAATTTTAAAAATTAAAATAAAGCAGGATAAATCCAGCACAAGATATGCAAAACTTCTATACCCACAAAAGCACACAAAAACCCACATGTGAAAAAAAAAATCTGTGTAACACTGTAGAAATAAATTCCAGGTAACTTCTATTACTGTATTAGTTTCCTATTGCTGTTAAAACAACTTACCACACACTTAGTGGCTTAAAACAATGCAAATTTATTAATTTATTTATCTGGAGGTCAGGAATCCAAAATGGGTCGGCAAGAATGCATTTCTTCTGGAGCATCAAGGAGAAGATATATTTTCTTGCTTTTTCCAGTTTCTACAGGCCACCTGAATCCCTTGGTTCAGGGCTCCTCAATACTCCAACCTTTCTTCTGTTGTCACATATCCTTCTCTGACTCTCTCGAGAGTCCTTTATTAAAGGACACTTTGATTATATTGGTCTCACCTGAATAATCTAGGATAGTCCACCCATCTCAAGATCCATAGTTTAATCACAGCTGCAAGGTTCTCAATACTATGTACATTACCATACCATATTCACAGGTTCCCGGTGATGTTCCTGGTGGACATCTATGGGGGACCATTATTCTGCTTACCACAAGATCTAACATGAAATCAAAATAAGAATGGATGTTGAAGATAACACAAGAGAATGTCTGAGGTGGATTGCATTATTATTCCCAATTTATCACCCCAACTATTTTTCATTAACTATGTCATGTGATTTTTAAAGTTCTTTCTATCAGTCTTAGAATGTACAGACCTGCTTCTTGACTTTGGACTCAGGCATGTAGCTTGATTTGCTCAACTGGGTGTAAGCAGGTAAGAAACAAGCAAGTACTTGAAATGTACTCATCCTCTAAAACTTCTGCTATTACTATGGGCAAACAAA
>RCUC01122731.1:0-25411 GCA_003697995.1 Taxidea taxus jeffersonii
AAATAAAAATAACACATGAAAACTACCTAGCACATTTTATATCACATTATAAGATTGATAATCAGTCATTATAATTACTATCGAGCTGTATTTCACTATTTGTCAAAGAGAAAAATAGTTCTGGGTAGTATTGGATTCTAAGATTTGAATTTTGAGTCCTTAAATAATGTGTAATGCCACCAAGACACCACTGATTTTGGAAGTGAATGCATAAGTCTCTGGAAGATATGAAATAGAAAGAAGAACAATACAAGAAATGGTAGTACGGAACATGTGGTTATTACACATGCACAGCTCGTTTAGCTATAAAAAAAATACATTGCCTCACACACTTTGAAAATATGGCAAACTTGATTTGATTAAGGTTGATTGTCCTTTCCATCGGTCATCCTAGGTATTGATAATCTTTGAGACTGTTTCAAAATAGCAAAAATTCTTCTGGATTTCACCATTTAGGGTCACGTGGGGTGAGAGACCATCTCTTCCTACAGTTTCTCTAGAGACAAGAAAACTATTCCCAGAAGCTCTAAGCAGAAGTTACCTTGGGGGACTCCTGTATAGCTCAGTTGGTTGAACATCTGCCTTCAGCTCAGGTCATGATCCCAGGGTCCTGGGATGGAGTCCCACATCAGGCTCCCTGCTCATCAGGAACCTGCTTCTCCCTCTGCCTGCTACTCATCCTGCTTGTGCTCTCTCCCTCTCTAACAAACAAAAATAAATAAATAAATAATCCCTAAAGATAAATAAATAAATAGAGTTATCCTGGAAGATGAATGAACTTTGAAATTACTGGGCCCTCAAATAAATAAAAAATAAATAAATAAATAAAATATTGGGCCCTCTTCTAGAGCTGGTAGTCACTCAGCTTCCTCCACTGCCCAAGGTTCTGTGATGGAGTGATAGTTACTTGAACAATATAAGATTCTGTTAGAAAAGAGGAAGAGGAGTGTGAAGCAACCAACCATTGTCTGACATGGTAAACATTTATTTACCTGATAAACTGGTGCTCCTATTTTATAAGTTTTTGTTTATAATAGATATTTTTTAAAATATCAATGAATCTAAAGAACAAAGGGAAACTTCTGAAAATGGCATATGACATATTTTAGCCTTGTTGACCATTAAACCCACAATTAATTTGGAGTACAGCCACCACAAGCTGTTCCAAGAAAGAAAAAAAAAAGAGCTTTTATGAAACATTCATCTAAGGATAGAAGTAGGCATTTTTCCCCTATGTGGGCAATGCACATTATAGTACATTCTTTAAGAACTGCAAGAAGTTAAAATGTGATTGTAAAAGTACAGCCTGACACAATGGTCTTCTGTTAGTCATTTGCACTGGTTCTTGCATATAAAAATAGTTAGCTTTTAGGTCACCTATAGATAAGGAATTTCTGGGTCTTCAGAAGAAAAGGCTGATCATTTTTACACTCTATTGTAGGGTAACTCCTTACAAAGACATTTTCAAATGCATGTTCAACTTTCTTATGTATTTAAATTCAACAAATGGAAAAATATTTTCCATCTTCAAAAATGGTACTTAACTCTTGAATTCATAGATTTTATATTTTCACTTCAACGGCAGTTAAAAATAATGCTTGCAAATAGGAATCTCATTACTCCTCAGTAACATAAAATAAGCATATAAAGCCATTTAAGTTTTTATTTTACTCTACAAAGTTGCAAGGGCTTATTAACAATTAAATGACTCCCACATGTATAACTAAAAAATGTAATAATAATCAAAACTTGGACATGTAATGATGGGAACCTTCATGTTACCTACTTCAAATCTTCAATTAAGGCACAAATGTCTGCCAATTTACTTAAGATGTGCAGCTTATAATTTCTCTCTTGGCCAAGGTCTTGTTTTGGGAGTTTCCACCCATACTTTTCTACAGTATAGATCTTGAATAGGGTGCACAACAAGTTTCACGGCTCTGAAAGCTATTATAGTATATTTAACCATATTTCACCCTTCTGGATCAGGTAAAGGAACACAGAGTGGATACTTGGACCCCTTTGAACCACTCTGAGACAGACCTCAGCCAGGACTTTACTTTTGGACGCCATGTGTTCCCA
Organism: Taxidea taxus jeffersonii; assembly: GCA_003697995.1. Classification (NCBI taxonomy): domain Eukaryota; kingdom Metazoa; phylum Chordata; class Mammalia; order Carnivora; family Mustelidae; genus Taxidea; species Taxidea taxus. Next base: position 2,083 of record RCUC01122731.1, read on the forward strand.
CTCAGCTGTGTGGGGAAAACATGACAGTATTTTGAGTCCTCTGTAAGAGAACTGCTAGTGTGTACACATGCTTTGGCTTTGCAAAATCCTTCCTCAGGGGTCCCAAACTTCCTTTCTAGCAATAAGTTAAATCTGAGAAGTGACCCAGATAAGAAAATTACTGCCATCACCATAGAGCTATGGAGGTCAGTAGCCCAAGCCACTATTGTGTTTTTGCTGTGGATTTTCTTAATTACACCCACCCTGTCTCTGGAGATGAAGCGATATCAACCCTTGCATACAGAGGTCAGCCACCACTGACCTTTTCAGTAATGACAGTGACCACATTACCAACATTTTCCTTTTGGTTTAGTGGAGGGAGATTTTTCTGAAACCTCTTGGAGAATATAGTTGGCGGGTTCTCTACTCTTCTGAAACAAATCCATCCCAGTGAGCCCACCTTTCTGAGTCCTTTGAATGCTTTCACATTCTGCCAAGGCAATTCTTTAATTAATAATTTAATTAATAATTTAATTTAATTTGCTGTAGGTCATCATTTTTTTTTTTAAACTTCACATAGACATCCCAGTAATACATTAAAATTGGGTCCAGGCATCCTTGCCAGGACATAAATCCTGACACACTTGTGAATAACAACATATCAAAGAAATCTCCCTTATCTGGCCTGATATTCTATCACACCACCCCCAAGTTCAGCAACTTCAAAATCCACACCAGGATATTTTCTTAAAGTTTCTGCCATACTTATGGGTTAGGTTCTTCAGTTATTTCCATAAGTAATATTTTTTTTTCTTCCAAAGCAGGGAGAGTACTTCTATGATTATCCTTCTTAGACTCTTTACTGCTTTTTCACTTAGAAGCCATGAGAGGAATTATGGATATCCTTGAGAAAGTCTTCCTCAGGTAAGGCTCTACATAGTCAACAGGATAGGAATAGTCCTATTTCTTCTAGTGAAAAGGAGGAGGCCACTTCCAATAGCCCAATAGACTGAAGAGAATCTGAGTATTTAAAGTCTTCAAGTGTATGTACTCAAATATTCCCACCCCAGGTCCCAGGACCCCACATTTTTCCCTGATGGTGTCTGGACTTTAGTCTCAGACATGCTGCAACTCTGAATAAAAATTTTTCTTGATAACCATCACAATCAGATCTTGGGTTTGACTTTCTGACCAATCAGAGCCAATCAGAGACCAATTCCAGGTTTGGAATTAAACTTTTTAAATGTTGCCCTGGGGGCCTCTGACTTTCTCATCATGTTTCTGAGTTGAAGACTGTCTAACTTAATCCTGCCATCCTCTTTCTTTAGCATATTTATGGTGTTGAGCAGTATATAACCAACCACTTTTTCAGACCTTATCATTACTATTGTTACCATATCTCTCAAATTCTAGACACACTACATTAGCCAGGCATTTTGCATATGTGTCACATCCCAAATCTCCATAGATGAGAGTCCTAGTAATTGTGATGTTACAATATTCCAGGGCTGATACAGTCTCACCATCCCATTTACCAGCAGCATAATTATCCTTGCCATCTGGCCAGCCCAGGATCCAATTCAAAATCCTATCCTGAGAATCTGGTATCAGGCTGAGAATCAGGACCAAGTCTGGTACCAAATATTTTCTGGGTTTCCACAGATTCAAACCTAGATACAATGATTCAAATGCAATCCTACAGGGAAATGGAGATTAATATATGAAAAAAAGGAAGACAGACAAAAGTGTATTATTAAGCCAGTTACTGCAGTGGACAACGGAAACTCAATCCTACAGGAAACTTTTGGGAATTGATATAAAACACACAATATTTTTCACCTTGGTCAAGGAAACTGAGCTATTAATGTATTAATTTTTATTATTGACATTTTGAAAGCAGCTCATAGGAGTTATTAATTCTGTAGTACCTCTGCTCTGTAAAAAGAGAGACCCCCTCCTTAAGAAAAAAAAAAATCCACAAAGATACAAATAGTCACAGAAGTTGTCTAGAGCACACTAAAACTGTGAGGTCATAGTATAAATGGGGGTGCTGACAATCTCTGATATTTCTATATGTGACTGAGAAAGCCCATTACAAGTCCAGAAGTTTCTCTCTTTTCTAGATGTTGATTTTTTCTCTTACATTTTGTGATAATTTCCTTAGTTTTTGATCGATGTTTTTAAGGAGATGGTTTTATGTTTTAAAGTATATTCCATGAATTCACATAATATCATTACTGATAAAGAAATTAGCTATAATAGTCCCAGAAAATATTCATATTTGGTCAATTGTCCTCAAAATGTGTTTTATAATTTTTTGTTTAAGTCAGGATGTATTCAAGAACAATGGATTGTATTTGCTTGTTATATCTCTTCAGTATCTTTTAATCAAGAACCTTTCTCTCTCTCTTTTATTTTTGTCATGACATCAATATTAACCTGTTCATCCTTTGATCTTTAATTTGCTTCTGTAACCTCTGTATTTTCTCCAAATTAGACATTAGGTGTGGGCTTTATTGAATTTAGAGTAACCATTTTGGCAAGAAGAGTGCGTAGATGATGCAGTTCGTTTCATACTATATAATGACAGAGGCCTGTGAATATAAATGATATCTCAATTCTTTATAAAAAATGAAATAAAATCATGTAGAAAGTGTTTCAATATTCAGCAAAAATCAAGTATCAAGTCATCTCATCACAGAATGATATGCATCATTTGCCTTTTTAATATATATTTACCAAATTTTCATTTCATTATCTTCAAGAGTTTTTGTGCTTAGAAAATTCTGTTCCCTTCATGAACAAATCTTCATCTTTATTTCTTTCTAGTATTTTTTAAGAAAAAATTACTTTTTCAATGCTATTTTACCCCAGGATTCCCTTTCTATTTTTCAATTTATTTTTAAGATTTTATTTATTTATTTGACAGACAGAGATTACAAGTAGGCAAAGAGCAGGCAGAGAGGGGTGGGGACGGAGAAGCAGACTCCTTGCTGAGCAGATAGCCCTATGCAGGGCTCTATCCCAGGACCCTGAGATCATGACCTGGGCCGAAGGTAGAGGCTTTAACCCACTGAGCCACCCTGATGCCCCCTATCTGATTTTCTTCCTATCACCATCAGTCATTAGTCTCTTCCTGTTATCTGACCTACTTAACTGGGACAATCCTCAAAGTACAGTAAGGCCTTTAGCTGAGCTATGTTAACATGTACTCTAAGACATTATTAATGCTTTGATTTTCTTCCTTCCTCCACAGAAAATAAACACGAAAAAACAACTCAAGCTAACTCTTCTTGGTCTGATCTGTGTGCTGTTTTTCTTCCAAAGCCCATAATTAAACTCTTTCTAATGGTCTTGCTTCTCTTTCTTCTGATCTTACCTCTCTTCTTTGCCTTTCGCCCTCCACATGAATGGATTTAAACTCTAAATCATAAAATTTTCTATCCCAAATATTCATAATTTAAAACTCTTCACTTAAAAATTAAAAAAAAAAAAAACAAACAAACAGGGTGCCTGGGTAGCTCAGTGGATTAAAGCCTCTGCTTTTGGCTCAGGTCATGATCCCAGGGTCCTGGGATCAAGTCCCACATTGGGCTATCTGCTCAGCAGGGAGCCTGTTTCCCCCTCTCTCTCTGCCCGCCTCTGCCTACTTGTTGTGATCTCTGTCTGTCAAATAAATAAATAAAATATTAAAAATAAATAAATAAAAATAAAAATAAATAAGAAGTGGAGATGCAACGTGGGTGTCTTGGGGGGTAGGAAAAGAATAAAAGAAAGAAGATGGGATCGGGAGGGAGACAAATCATATGAGACTCTTAATCTCACAAAAGAAACTGAGGGTTCCTGGGGGGAGGGTGGTCTGGAGAGGGTGGTGGAATTATGGACATTGGGGAGGGTATGTGCTATGGTGAGTGCTGTGAAATGTGTAAACCTGGCAATTCACAGACCTGTACCCCTGGGGATAAAAATGCATTATATGTTCATTAAAAAATTAAACAAATTAATAAAAAAATTTAAAAAAAAGGAAAAAAATCCAACTTATTCCTAGAATAAAATATTCTATAAATGTATCATTGCACTGTTTTCCAAATTATCTCCAAATTATTTTTACATTAAGTGCATTGTTGTATGATTTGCTTTTAGCCACCAAATGGTATTTATTTTTAAAAATAATAAAATAGTTCATTTATTACCTGATAGGAGAAAATAAACTTTTCTTTCTCATCCATTTTTCTTTTTCATCCATTTGTAATGAAAACTTGTTCTGTTTTAAATAGTATGTTTCATAAAGAACGTTAGTTAAAATGTTGTCTCTTTATTCATTTTTCTTTCTCTGAAATAGTTAAAAATGAGATAAGACAAGTGTATTTAGTTAACAATATCCTAAGCTCTAAATTAGAAAACCCTATTCTAATGCAATATTGCTAGTTGGCATGGTATTTCTTTCGTGACCGACAGCTACAAATCGTATTACTGTGTAAAACTTATTACTTTGAAATGTTTCTCTAGACATTTTATGTTAATCCCATTATAATGGGACTACAATCAAGCAATTGCAATGGTAGTAATTTTCACTGCTTTTATAGAAATTGTAGATAGATTGGACTGAATCCAAAACCTACTCCAAATAAAACAGCCATCAACTAAGTTCTTGATAACAATAAATGTTAAACTGCCTTCCATAAAAGGCTAATATAATAAAATTCGACATACTCTCTTTGGAAATTATGGATTTTTAAAACTTCCAATTTTTGTTGTGGGATTTTTATGCAGAAATTTAATTTTAAGATTGGAGGGATAAAGTCTAAATTATTATAAGGAGTTCTCATACTAATCTAATCTTCACAGAGCTGTACACAATCTGTGTTTAATAAAGCTTCTATAGTAAGTTTATCCCTGGTAAAGTATAGATTAATCATGTAGATTAAAAATGAGAATTAGAACATTTCCATAAAATTGCTTTTAAGTATCAATTTTTTCTATGTAGGCCATATTAAATTGAATAATTAATCTGAAAAATAAGCTTGATAAAAGGTACTTTAATAAGTATACATGAGGTGCTAATGTTTATCACGTATGTGCATTCACTTTTTTCAGAGAGGTTGTGGGGGAGCAGAGAGAGAGAGAGAGAGACAAGCTTAAGCAGGCTCCATTCCCAGTGTGGAGCCCAGTCCAGGGCTTAATCTCACAATTTTGAGATCATGACCAGAGCTGAAGTCAAGAGTTGAACATAACTGATGGAGTCACCCAGGCACCCACACTTTTTTCATTATTTAGCAATTGTGTACAGAAGACTTACTATGTGCCAAGTACTGTACTGGGAACCAAGGTTACAGTGACCCCAAGCCATGATTTGTATTATTCAATGTAATAATTTCCAAAGAATTTTCTATTCAAGTATTCCTACTATTATATACAAAAATATGTTATCTTATAATGATAAGCAATTAAATTCCTAAAGCCAATAATATCATGTCTTTGTAAATGTACAGGTCAAATAAATTGTAATATTTTTCTTTTTATTTGCAAGTTACTTGAAAAACTCAGGTGTCCCTGTATTATATTTTCTTCTTATTTGGACAAACAAGGTAACTTCTGAGTTTAGGAAAAAATATCAACTTACACAAAAATTGATTGATTTTGTTTTTTTATTCACATGAAAATGCCTCCATACGTTTATGGAAAAATGAACTGAAAAAAAATCAAAACAAAATTCAAGATGATTTTTTCCTCCCTATAAAAGGGCATATTGAGGGGCACCTGGGTGGCTTAGTGGGTTAAAGCCTCTGTCTTCGGCTCAGATCATGATCCCAGAGTCCTGAGATGAAGTAGTGCATGGGGCTTTCTGCTCAGCAGGGAGCCTGCTTCCCCCCAACCTCTCTCTGCCTGCTTCTCTGCCTACTTGTAATCTCTGTCAAATAAATAAATAAAATCTTAAAAAAAAAGGGGAGGCATGTTGAACTGCCTCTTTCAAAAGAGTTGGAAGTTTTGACAACTCTTAAAAGAAAAAAATAGAAGCTTTAACTAGTGAACAAAACCAAAATCTTTGAGTGTTGCTTTTTATCTTTTTACTGGTTAAAAACTTCTGCAGCTTAACAGGTTTTTTATGGTTAGATCAGTAAGGGTATAAACTGCTCTTTGGGCATATTATATTATCTTGATACATATATTGGATAATTTAGAAATAACTTTTTTATTAATTTCAACATGACATTTCTTTGGAAAGCAATGCCTAAACAAAATTAATACACCTCAAAAATAGCAAGAAAATGTGAAAGAATATTAAAGCAGCACTTATTTTTTTAAGATTTTTATTTATCTATTTATTCAAGAAAGAGATGAGAGCATGACAGGGGAGAAGGTCAGAGGGAGAAGCAGACACTCCATGGAGCTGGGAGCTCGATGCAGGACTCGATTCGGGGAGTCCAAGATCATGACCTGAGCAGAAGGCAGTCGCTTAACCAACTGAGCCATCCAGGATCCCAAAGCAGCACTTATTTTATAATATTTAACAATAATCCCTGATCTTCCAGGTTGTAAAGATATATATAATATGTTCTCTTTGACCCATCTTTGGGATTTGAATAATAAATTGGTGCCTTTTTAAATTTTTGAATTATTTCTTTTTACTGGTTATATCTCTTGTTTCATTGTCCATTATTGTGGAACATACCACTTCCAGCGAACAGCAACAACCATTTATTATGTTCATAGTTTATGTGCATCAGGAATTCAGAAATGGTACCATCAGGACTACTTGCCTCTGATGCTGTGGACTTGACACAATGTCTGCCAAAGTAGGAAAACTCAAGGACCAGCAATGACTTGATGTCTGGGAGCCAGAATCACCTTAAGAATTGTTTGGTCACTTGTGTAGCAGGGAGGACTAGAAGTCTATGGACCTCTGTACCTACACAAGGACTCTCTATGTGGCTTGGTTTTCACAAAGTGTCATGTCCTTACCATAACTGGACTTTGTATAAGACAGATCAAGTTTCCAAACATGAGCATTCCATGAAGGCAGAGGCTGCCTAGCCTTCTAGGTGACACTTTAAGGGAACATATACCACAGTACTTGATGGGAGGTATTCCACAGTCACATTATAGAAGAGCATGTGGAATTAGAGATATTGTGACTAAATTTGGAAAAATACAATTGGACATTCTTTAGCTTCTGAGCCCAGTTGGACATTTAGAGCTCATTTTCTGAGTTTTACTATCATCTATGCCTCTGGCAAACCATGTTGCCCTAGCACTGTTCTAGAAGTTGAGGTTTAAAGATGAATAAGATATATCCTCATTCTTATTAATGAATAAAGAAGCAATTATGGTGATTGCTAGTTGCAAGATATTTACAAATCAAGATGGTTGAGTATACAGGAAAGGGTATAGGGAAACAGGCGGTAATATCCAAAATGAGTCTTTAATGATTAATACAAATATACTAAGAAAAAAAAGAAGAAAGTGTCGGAGAGTGTTCCAACAAAGAAAAAATACATTTTAAAAGTTCTGAAAACCTGAGACTGTGATCTAGTTAGGGAACTGGTAGGTAAATGGCAGGAGCTTAAAATATCAGAACTCAATACTAGGAACTGAGTCTGGAACAATAAATATGAGCGGATCATTAGGCATCTTGGATGTTACACCAAGGAGATTCGATTTGAAGATCCTTAGAATCACACACAAGGTTTTAATCAGAGAAATTTAAAAAAAAATCAGATTAGAAAGTTTGAGTTACAGAGTAAAGAATAAATTAGAGGTAGGCAAGAACAGAAACAGAAAGGTGAATAAGTACACTAGAAATTATGACAACATCCATTGTAATAATACTGAGAATTACCTAAATTGAACTGATTCATGTGGGAAGTAGAATTGATAGAACTTAGGAACCGATTAGCTCAGGAGGTAAAAGAGAGTGTCTTAGTCCTTTTGGGTTTCTGTAACAAAATTCCACAGACCAGGTAGTTTTTAAACAACAGAAATTTGTTTCTTACAGTCCTGGAGGATGGACATCAGAGATCAGAGAGCCAAGTGAGAGCTCTCTTCTGGGTCAGACTTCTTGTAGCTTTCCATAGTAGAATTGGCTAGAGAGCAGTCTGTCCTATTTAAATAAATTCTACTTATGAGGTTGCCATCTTTATGATAAAATCACCGCCAAAAGTCCCCTTATGCTAATAGCTTCTCCTTTGCACCTTTGGGGGTTAGGTTTCAACATGAATTTTGGAGGGAAACAAGCATTCAGATCATAAGAGAAAGAACCATGATCAGCATTGTCTCTGTTTGACTTCAGATACTAGGTTAATGTTCCTTTCACTTGAAATGATGAACATGGGAGACGGAAGAGATTGGGATCTGAGAACAGTTTTAGTCAGTTGTGAATATGATCAAGGTGGCCTAAATAAAGATAAGGAATTGGATTTAATGTATGGATTTGGTCCCATCAGTTTATACATGATAGATAAAGAAATGGATGCAGATGAAGTCTTCTGAAGAGAGTCAGTGGAGTAAGAACAGCAGAAGACCAAAAAAGAACATGAAAGAATGACAATTAACAGTTGACACAATGATTCAGCCAAGAACTCTGGAAAAGGGCAGATAAAAAGTAAGAAGGAAAGAGGAGAGTTTCATAATAATAATAGAGAAATAAATTTGAAAAGTAATCAAGAGTAAACTCATACGAAAAAAAGACAAAAATGTTCATGAGTTTTGTTTAACATCAAAAGCTAAGCATAGAAAGAGCAGATTCACCAGATGAATTAACAACAGTTTGAAATGTCAGTAGAAAGTGAGGAAGTGGACAAAGAGTGAGATAATTTTTTCAATATGGGCTGTAAAGTGAGCAAGAGAGAACAGTAGCAAGTCTGGTTAAGAGTTGGGAAAATCAGAGGCAGTGCAAATGTAAATTTAAAAGAACAAAAAGATAAGGTAGTTAAAAAGACTGAAGAGAATGATCAACTAATATTTTATTTTATTATCCTCCTTTGCAAAATGGTGATATTTCTGGGCATTGAGTCCAGACTGAAATAAGGTATCCCAGAACCATTGGTAGGTTATTGGAGTTATCTTGATTTTACTAGTGATCTGCTGTGTATCACTATTACATGGGCATTCCAAAAAGCAGAGAAACAGCCTAATTTGCAAACAATTAGGACACCAGAGATTATAAGATTATGAGATAAAAACATAAAATCCAGGTATTAGCCAATAGGAATGAACATTGGAGGGGGGACTTGCAGAAATGGAAATAAAGAATGGTGAGTAGAATTCAGAATGATTTCCTGAACTAACTAGATAAAAACTCTAAATTTTAAGAAAGTAACTGAAAGATGCAGCAAGTTCTCAAGTCAAAAAGGGTAGTATGTGATTTTTATGGACTGAATTGCATTCCCCCCAGAATTTGTATTTTGAAGCTCTAAGCCCCTCTATGAGTGTATTTAGACATAGGGCTTTTGAAGATAACTAATATTAAATGGCATCAGAAGGAAGAGGCTCTGACTAGATAGCATTACTGTAGTTAGAAGATGCCACAGAGCTCGCTCTGTCTCTCTCAACTAGAAAAAGCCATGTGAGGACATAGCAAGAAGGTAACCATCTGTAAGCCAGTAAGAGAGCTCTCACCATAAACTGAATGCTGCTGGACCTTGATCTTGAACTTTTCAGGCTGCAGAACTACAAGAAAATAAATCTGTTGTATAAGCCATGTAGTCTGTGATATCTTGTTATGGTAGCCAAAGCAGATTGAAATGCCGATATTTACATGTGTAGACGAGGAAGAAGCAGCCTGTCACACCATATAGAAAGCAAATTACTACACTTAGAAATCTCATGAATACACTTTAAAAATTTCCACTCATTTCCATTGTGCACTATTGATTTAGCTTTTCTTTCAATTTTGTCATTGAAAATGTTTTTCTTGTTTTGCTGATAAATGAATAATTATATTTTTATAGAATATCATCTTGGTTTGTTACAGTAGGATATTGACGCTTCATTATAGTAGCTGCTAAGAAATTAAAGAATTCCTAATATTGTGCAAAAACATTAAGGCAGATGCAGTTATTAATTAGTTCCTGAGTTCTGCTTACCAGAATATTCTGGGGCCAAAGTTGTTTTTCAAGCCAATTGTCAGTATGTTTGATAAAGTGTCATACCAATATAACAGCAAAAATAAAATATGGGAGATTTAGAATATTGGGTCATATTCTTAGACCTATTCAAACAATATAAGAATATATGATAGCTGTGATCAGTGTCAATAATTAATAGACATTCAAATAATTTTCAAATACTACAGTAATACTTGTTTTTACCTTAAGGCTTTTCCCTCATTTTATAAACATTTTTAAAATTTTAAATTATCATATTGTTCATTTTTTTCAAGTTTTCTTTAATATTCTTCCAATGATGTTTTATAGTTTTCAGTTTGTAGCCCACTTTTTCTTAAATGCATTTTGTTCTATTTTTTTTTAAATGCTATCATAAATTATTCTGAATAAGATACAGCACCTGCATTACCTCTGGTCACCAAAAAGTTAGTCTAAGTAACATGGAGGTTGACAGAACCAAGAACTACTAGAACCCGGGTGTATGGTAGAAAACAGTTGTCTCATTTTGTAGATTGATGTCACTAGCTTTCTAAAACCCTCTACTAAAATTCATTGAGAGATTGATTAGCTTAGAAGCAGTCTTCTTAGTTTTGAATCCTGCAGAATAGAGAGGTGTGTTCGGGTGATGAAGGATCCACAGGTTACTCCCAAACAATTACTTATCACTATATATGATCCAAACATCCAGCAGGTTGTTCCCAAGGGGTCAACTAGCATGATGGATTGGATAAAGGCTACTATAAAGTTTTTTTTTACCTTGAGAAATAGAATTGTTCTTCCTCCCCAGTATACGCCAAGTAGAACTCCCTAAATGAAGCAATTAATATGGTGTATATACAAACCATTCTGGACTGGCTTTATGATGATTATATGTCCAACCACTTAATGTGACCCTTACCCAGGTCATAGCAAATGCATAATTAAGGAGCTCCTTTGCATGAACACCTCATGTAAACTATCTGCTTCAAAATAAGCCAATGATAAAGGAAGTCATTAGATTGCGTATGTCAGCTTCCTCTTAGAGTCCTAGAAATGCTAAAAAATTAGAAGGCATAGTCAAGGGACTTTTCCCAGAAGAGTGGAAATCTTAACATTTATTTAAAGGAATGGAATGAATTAAGCAGACACTGATGGGAGTCAAAACAAAAGCCTTCATGCATCATGGTGGTGTGAACTGATTGATGGGTGCTCCTGCCGGTAGCTCAATATGAAGAGCCCTAAGAAAATCCTCTCTATTTACCTTAGTTTGAAGAAATTCATAAATCCAAAAGTCAAAAAAAAAGGTAATGAGAAACATGACCGTGAACTGTCAAATTGATGGTTTGGCAAATTAAGAAAATGAGGATTGCCAAAGGGTCCAAGGTCTCTTAAGGCCATATAGACATGTAGAAATAAAATAGTCAAGAGTGGAGATGAAATTTCTGGGACTCCTTGACCTAGGATCCCAATGCACTGTGATTCTAAAAAAAATTGTTGAAGTCTAATGGGGCTATAATTATAAATTATATTGGGATGGCACAAGGATGTAATGGTTGATCAGATTATGGTAAACAAAATTTTTTGGAAGAAAATTGGAATTTTTGAACAGATTTTTAATGTAGAGCAGTTGCATCTTTTACCAATAATTTATTATTGGGATGGATATTATGTCTGGCTGGAAACGATTCCCCGTTTAGTATCATAAGACTGAAGTCACATAAGTTTGCCCTTCAGTCAGTATTAATGACATATTAAATGGCAATATAGAGATTTGTCCACATAGGTTCTTATTTTGAAACAATATTGGATACTAGGTGGAGAAAAAGAAGTTGCCACTTTAATTAAGACCATGTTAGAAGCTAGAGTTCTAGTACCAACAAGTTTGTTGTACAACAGTCCTGTGTACCTTGTGAAAAAAGGCAGATGGCTTATGGAAGCTAGCAGTGTATAACTGAGCCTTGAATAAAGTAGTGGCACCTACAGCATTAGCAGCCACTGATTTGCTTTCATCAGTGGGGAAAAACTACACCACAAATTAAAGGATACCAGTACTCAGTGATTATTTATCTTACAATTTTTTTTCTTGATCTTGAGCTCAGAATAGCCAACTGTAGTTTGTCTTCATGGGAGAAAGATTCCAATTTACATTTGCTAAATTGCCATAGAATTATTTGAATTCACCAGTTTGCTGTCAAAATTTGATTAGGAGGGACTTAGACGTCATACAGGTCAGGAGTCATGATAATATCTACAGCTGAAGAGGAAGCTATGAAGAACCCCGTGAATATGCTAAAATCATTGAATTTTGCACTTAATATGGGTGAATTGCATGAGTATGTGAATTATATCTCAATGAAGCCATTATGTAAACAAAAGCAATACATTGGTGTATTGAAATTGATTTGGGGACATTTTTTGATATTTCTAATTTATGTATAAGAAAAACATATGTTGGATAATATTTACATTTGTTAAATTTTTTAATGATTGTGTTCTCTGAAAAAGAAATCAGAAAAAGGAAAGTTGAACTGACTGTGTATCAAGAACTGGATTAGAAGTTCCACAGTGAGGATAACTGATCATCCAAATCAGGATAGTTTTGAATTTTATGGGGGCATAATTTATAATTATGCTGGTATAATAAGTATAAATTGGGATTCTTGGGCAAACCAAGATATATGACAAGTTTAAGTTACATATGCCAAGGGGTATGGGCCTCCTACTAAATTTAATGAACATCCATAGGTTAAAATAATGGGAAAATAATGACCTGATTTATATTTTAGGATCATTGCAATTACAAGAAATATAGTGAATATTATATTGGATTAGAATAGTTGACAAGACTGGCCAGTAGAGAAGATTTAGGTGGATGAAGGAGTAACTCAGGCAAAAGAGAACAATTTCCTGCAACAAAATGGTTTTAGTGGAAATGGATAAAAGTGGAGGACTTAAAAGATGGGAGTAAATGTATTATATAATAGTTGTTGGCTAATGGTAAAGAAACCAACTGAAAGAAAAATTTTGATGGCAAGAGAATGAACAGTTGATGGAAATGTAAATGGGTAGAACTCAGAAATAGAGAATACAGATCAAAGGAGCTATTTTACAGTGATGCTACAGTTATTACAATTATTCTGGGAGCAATAATTGGACTTTCATTGAGATTAGAAGAAATGTTGGGAGCCTTAGTATGATGGTGTTTGACAATCAAAATAGGTCATCCCCGGAAAGTAAAAAGAGGATAAGAGGTGGGAGGAGACTAGAGAAAGTTGAAGTTATACTTGAAATGAGTGATGAATGGTGATTGTTGAGTAGAAATAAAAGGATAGAGATTTAGTACTTTTGGATAAAAATCGAGAACTGTCTGGGACTATAAATTTATACAGGCAGCACATTTGCAGTTACATGATATTTTTTTTCCACCAGCACTATGTCAGTTCAAATATAGTAGGAGAGAAGAAAGTATAGAAATAAGATATAATATATGATGCAATACAATGACAACAGCTGAAGCTGAAATGATCAACTCTTTTGCCTAAGTCAGATGGAGAATCACTGAAGACACAGAACTGACTGAGGGTCATGTATCAAAGGCTAGTGGTCTTAATAGGGTCAAAGCATACATCAAGTGAGAAGATTCTGGGTATGAAAAGATTATATCTGGGTATGGGATACTTGATTTTATTGTCTATGAAGTTCATCAGTGATGGGTGTTAAATATAAGTTGTGATTTGGGAATTAGGTACCAAGATTGATTATAGGTATGGTGTCTGGTTTCCTAGGGCTGTCATAACAAAGTACCACAAACTGGGTAGCTTAACCAACAGAAGTATATTGTTTCATAGGTCTGGGGGCCAGAAGTCTGAAATCAAGGTTTTGGCAGGGTTGGTTTCTTCTGAGGGCTAGGAGGGAAATATCTGTTGCAGGCTTGTAGATGTCCATCTTCTCCCCATGTCTCTTCACATGATTTTCCCTCTACATCCCTTAAAAGGACACCAGCCATATTGGACTGGGGCCTGCCTTTATAAACTCATTCTAACCTGATTACTTCCATTAAAAACCTTATCTTCAAACAAAGTCACACTCTGATGTACTGGGGTTAGGTTCTTTTTTTTTTTTTAATATTTTATTTATTTATCTGACAGAGATCACAAGTAGGCAGAAAGGCAGACAGAGCAAGAGGAGGAAGGCAGGCTCCCTGCCGAGCAGAGGGCCTGATGTGGGGCTCGATCCCAGGACTCTGGGATCATGACCTGAGCCGAAGGCAGCCGCTTAACCAGCTGAGCCACCCAGGCGCCCCTGGGGTTAGGTTCTTGAACATATCTTTTTTGAGAGGACACTGTTCAATTCATAGCATATACGATTTAGGGAGTTTGCAAATTAGGAGGGAAGGGTGATATCTCTGGTGTCCCCATAAAGTTGACATTACCTGGGACACATGAAGTTCTCAGAATAGAGAAGAGGCAAGTTTTACAACAGCTGAGATGTAGTTTTCAGGTAGTGAGGTAGAAACAAAAAGGATAATATTCCTCAATAACGTGGCTTTTAAATTTGTGAAGTTTTCTACCCTGTATGGGTGGTAAATGGTATTTGAAATTAGGCTGTGGAGCCAGGAAGGTGCTGAGATGACTTCTCAAGTCTGAAGTGACCAGAGTAGAGGAGAATAAGCAGAAAGACTGAGAAGGCTACTGAGGCAATGGTGTCAAGAATGACATGTTTCCATTCTGATAAAGAAATATGGGGTATTTTTTGTGGAAGATGTTTAAAGTAAAGGTGAATTTTAAAGAATAAAATGGGGGTTACAGATTGAAGCATGGAACATTTAGGAAGGAAGGAAAGGGAAGAAAAAGAAGGAAAAGGATAGAGAGGAAGGGAAAGGAAGGGAAGGGAAGGAAGGGAAAGAGATGAAAGCAAATTGGATCCAAGAAGGAGATGTACTAAAATAGAGGTGAAGGGAAAAGATTTATCATTAGTGACCAAAATTAACAAGGAAAAGGACAAGATGTGTCCCCAGAATTTTTAAAGTATTAGTGCCAAAGTTCCCATCCTGAATTCTTGGGCTTCTTAATTACTCTGAGTTTTGAGAAGAGTAGTAGCCTGTGAAGTAGAGTTAGTGAATGTGAGATGGGAAGCTCCCCATAAAAACCTAGAGTCAATTTTGCTGCCAAAAAAAAAAAAAAAATCCTATCTTTAATAAAAATAATCAGTAGAATTAATTAAGCATATTTCCTCTATTCAAAGTCATAATTAATTGAATAAGTACCAATGATATAGGAGGTGTTTAGAGAGGCAGGGGAACAGTGAAGTGTTGGCATGAGATATAAGTGAGAGGATTGGTTTGAACCATAATATGTGAGAAAATATTTCTTCTAACTGATGAAGTATAGACATTTTAAGAACCTAATCCTGTACTGCAAACATCCACTGAATCAGGTTGGAGGAGGTAGAAAAGGTGACCTCTCTGGAAGGAGTTAGTTGAAGCAGGGGAGTCTGCATATCAAGGTTCTCTGCAAAGAAAACTCTTCTTTTTTCTCCTTGTTACTCCCAGCTAGAATCATTGAAATATTTATTCATACAAAAATTTATAAGTCTTACAAATAATTTTTATGACAATGTCTTGAGAAAATGAAACTTTACTTTTTATTTTAATGAAGAAATAACTTATGAATATGTAGAGCTCAGGAGTCTGATTGGAGGATAGAAAATGTGATACTGTTCTGACAAATAGGGCTGAAATCAACATGATTTAGAGCAGTAAAGGTTTTACATAAAGATGTGTTTAGTCTGAAATTTGGATGGAGTGTGACGAGGTAGTTGACATCATCTCCAGACTTTGAGACACTCCAAATATGAAAATTTGAAGGATTCAGAAGGCCACAGGGAAGGGATCTCTATAGGGGTAATCTGGTTTTGATAAATGCAAGGTACAGAAATCGTTTTGTTTAAAGACCTCCAATATAGAAAAACAGTGAGTTCTGAGAATCTAAATTGTCTTCAAAATAGAAAGAGTTGGGATCACTGTTCTTCTCACTTCTTTCCAATTAAATGATAGAAAGGGAAAATCATTACAGGTTTCAGATATAAAAATCTAGGGGCGCCTGTGTGGCTCAGTGGGTTGAACCTCTGTCTTCGGCTCAGGTCATGATCTCAGAGTCCTGGGATCGAGCCCCACATTGGAAAGGGGCACTTGAGTGGCTCAGTCATTAAATGTCTGCCTTTGGCTCAGGCCCTGATTCCAGTGGTCTCGGATTGAGCCCTGCATGGGACTCCCTGCTCAGTAGGGAGCCTGTTTCTCCTTCTCACTCTGCCTACTTTTGTACTCTCTCTATTTCTGTCAAATAAATAAAATCTTTAAACAAACCTATTAGACATAGTATCTTAAGGACTGGATTGTATTTTTAAAGAAA
This sequence comes from Taxidea taxus jeffersonii, assembly GCA_003697995.1. Lineage (NCBI taxonomy): Eukaryota > Metazoa > Chordata > Mammalia > Carnivora > Mustelidae > Taxidea > Taxidea taxus. The sequence goes on from RCUC01122731.1 coordinate 18,557, forward strand.
GTTACTGTGTAATTAAAGGGTTATAATGTTGGGAACTTGGACCCCATATAAGAATGAATATATATACATATATGTATATATATATATCATCAGAGAGAAGTAGGGATGTTAGTGAGGTGGTTAGTTCTCTCTCCTCATCTTCAAAGACCTCTGAGAATAGGACAGGATTCAGTCTTAAGAACACAAATGAAGTAAAGAGATTAACCATAGACAGGGACTACACTGGTGGTAAACAAAATTCTTAAACGTCCTGGGGCACCTGACTGACTCAGTTGGTGCAGCATGAGATTCTCAGTCTCAGGACTGTGAGTTCAAGCCCCACGTTGGGTGTGGAGCCTACTTAAAAAAATAAAAATAGGGGCGCCTGGGTGGCTCAGTGGGTTAAGCCGCTGCCTTCGGCTCAGGTCATGATCTCAGGGTCCTGGGATCGAGTCCCGCATCGGGCTCTCTCCTCGGCAGGGAGCCTGCTTCCTCCCCTCTCTCTCTGCCTGCCTCTCTGCCTACTTGTGATCTCTCTCTGTCAAATAAATAAAATCTTTAAAAAAAAAAAATAAAAATAAAAATAAATAAAAAAAAATAAAAATAAAATTCTTAAGTGTAATTTGGGCACAGGATTACTTGCTTGTGGTACTGGAAGCATCTTTAAAACTGGAATTATTCAATGTTTGGCTCCATCATTGATACATACGTGATCAGGATTGCCTTCAGACAGACATATGAAAGAGGATGGTTTAGAATCAGCATTGGAAAAATTGGTCTAGTGAAGAGAAAATGTTATTTTCCTAATGGGTAATCAACTAACTTGTGCCATTAAACTGGAGCATTAAGGAGTATAAGACTTCTTATATCTTGATCTGCTGACAAGAAGACAATTATTATACCTGGTTTTGAAGAGCATTTAACAGCATATGGAAATATTAATGACAAGTAATGAGATGTAAACAAGAGAACAGAATTCCTAATATATTACCCAAGGTCGCTAAAAAGTTTTTACATACAAGCAAAGAAAAAGGACAGAGAGAAATGTTTAAAATTATGATAATATAGGACTTTGGGAAAATATACTGGGTTTGCATAAATGCTGTTCTAGATGTAACTCTAAATGTCTGAGAAACATGAGATTATTCATTCTAACATATGTGTTTTAAAATATCTCCAACAATACCTTTTTACCAGAACTTGCAAATAAATGAATCCCTATTATTGTAAAGATGAAACTGAAGTACTTTAAATTGCAGAGGTTCACAGAGCAAAATACATAAAAAAGACAAATGCAAAATAGCACTTTCAACACTGCCCTCTAAAGAGAGAAAGGACAATGTTTCTGAAATAAATTTCTAAATTTAAAACATATTTTCTGTATTCAGAATTTTGCATGTGATTAGAATGAAAGGAAAATCTCAAGAGAACAAAACATGAAGTAAAAATTGGACATTTGAGCAATTATCAGAGGAGACAAAAAGCCTTGAACCTAAGAAAATTTTCTCAAAAGTAATTTTTCAGCTGTTAGGTATCAAAAGAGGCTAGGCTTATTCTATGTAAAGCAAGACTTCAGAATCCTGCTTTAAAAACTATTCCAATATGGAAACAATTCTTTATATTTTATAGCTTTATCAATTCTTTCATCTAGGAATCTCAAAAAGGAAATGAAGTAAGTGCAATGATGGGATTTTTTGAATATTAATGACCTCAGGAAAAATGGAAGCAATTAAAAAGAAATAGAAGTCTCCTACAATGAAAGCCACTTTTTAATGTTATACATAAGGTTTGTTGGATACTTATTGAAAAGTGATATCTGATAGCTATTGTTTTGTTTCTGAGTTTGTTTCTAAGGAGTGTAATTATGCTACACAACCAGAGTGTGGATGTGTCAGAAGGGAACACATGTTTTATTCTAGCAGGAAGCCGTCCCTTTTATACCTACTGGGACACTTGTACTCATGAAGTGTTTCCATATTAAAGCATACAGCAACTGCACTTAGGATTGTTTACAACTCAAGGCCTCAGATAGGAAGGAAAAAAAACAAAAAACCTTATTTTTAAACCTTAAAATGTTGCACTGTTCTTTATAGTGAAGGTCACTATTAAGTAGTAACACAGTGGCCTACAAGATGTGATTTACAGGCCTCTAAAAGTCCCATCTGCTTCAAAATGATAGTCATATATTTAAAACAGTATACTAGGTGGTCATCTTTATCTAACCCCCTTTTGTCAAGCAGGGCCTCCACTGCCTTACATGGAGCATCTTTGTGCAAATGCAAAAGAAGCAGTAGCACTTCCTCTGGTCTGGCTCAGCCTCAAAATGGGTGAAGGGTTTGAAGAGCATAGAAAGTGCTAAATTTCACCTCTCTATTCTACTCCTGGCTAAATGCCTTTGTATAGTGCAGGTACACAGCAGTATTCACAGCACCCTGTTGCCCTACAGTTAAGAAGTCATTGTCAAAAAAGTCATCTTAAAATGCAAATTACATTACCTAGGAGGAGATAACACCTATGTTTGATGTTATATTAAGGGCTTAAATAAAATCAATGGCCTTTTAAACTTTAATTACATTCCTAAAATGTTATTTGCTAGAATATATTACTGCTCACACCTCTATTTCCCATAGAAGGGAAAGGCGTTGGCTAACTTCCCTGAGAAGGAAAAGCATGGAGGGAATATTGTGGAAGGCTCACTGCTTCCCACAGAAGACCTTATGTGCATATGGGTAAATCACCTGTGTGCACCTGTGTAAATCAACCCTTCTGGGCTTTCTCTATGAATTTTTCAGGTCCACATATCTTTAGGATGCACATTTTTTTTCTCTTGATTTCAGTAAGCTCCCTGTCCCTCTGGGGATGCCTCTTACTAATTAGAGCAACTTAATTTAAAAAAAGTGGGGAAGTATATATTAGAAAATATTTAGCAATAGATCTATGCCATAATTTCTTATCAATACAAGTTTGACTCCTGTCCTACATCTTTGATTCAAAATTGAGTGGTAAACAGAAGTTCTTTTACATTTTCAGTGTCAATTTGTGAAAAGTATTTATGGTTTGTAACTCTAAGACAAGTATAAAATTATTTGTACAACATCTTGTAAACAGCTGTTAATCAGAAGAATTATAATCAATAACTTTCAATATAATTAAATGTAAAAGAGGAAACACTAGAGTACTAAATGGAAAATATATAAAAATTTAAAACAGTAGAGAAAAAGAGAGAACCAGCAAAATCCTCCTTATTTTAAAACCTTGCCAAGAAATTCCTACTCAATTGCTTGTCAGTAAACAACCCATGATGAAAAACCACTTTATTTGAAAGGAAGAGCTAATTATAATATAATTAAAATGGAATGTCCAGTAACATTAGAATCTCCAGATGTTATCCATTTGCAAAAGAAAAACTTAAGCAGTAACATAAAGTTGGAAAATCTATATCACAGAAAGGCATGGTGTTGATCTATTCCCTGTCAAAACACAGCAAGGAAAACCAAAATGAGCTTTGAAAAAGAAGGTCTGTCCAGACCATACCTGGCTTTAATGATGAGAAAGAAACTCACTAGATGAATTATCAAGTCCTGCATGTTTATTAATAACATAATTTTAAATCTAATAACTAAATATTTCCATAAATTATCAAAGGGAAAGTAAATACAGTCTCTGTGGACAAGTGAAAGAGAATGTGCTTATGCTACATTTCAGATGAATCAAGGAACATAGGAAGATCAACCTAAAATCAAGCTCGAAGAAAAATGAACTCTGAACTCTGTACGTAAACACTCAGCTATTTTCACTGGGTAAGGCTTTGTGATTCTCCTGGAGTTCTAGACAAAAAATATTTGATCTGAATTCAAAGTGAGAATCCCTAATTCAGTATCACCCATTGCTGGTACAATAAATTCTTCAAGTGACACCTCCAAAGAACACACAAAACTATGTTAATTTCTACCCCACTGTTAAAAATAGTTATATATGTGTATATGTATATACACATATATATAATTGTCATCTGTATAACTATATTTTATAATTATACAGCTATTTCACATATATTACAATTACACATACTTTTTTTATATAATGGAGGGATAAAGTTCACTGTTACTAAACACTGGTTAAGGAAAACAGTGTTCCACATCGAGTAGTCATAAGAATTGGGGAGCAAAGAATAAACTGAGTACATGAAAGTTAATAATGATTTTTTCAAAATAAAAAAAGGATATTTTTAATATGAAAATAAAGCTGGACATTTTGTATTAAAAGTTGTGATTACAACTCAGACAATGCAAGGAAATATTATTTAGAATACAAATTCCAGGACAAAAAATGTAAAAGGTGAACTGAAACAACTGTGTGCCATGACAGAAGAGAATTTTGGAGACATGTCTTAATTCAAAGCCTTACTTTCTTCATCCACAAATTATACGCATATTACAGAATTGTAAGGATTAAATGATTTGAGGTGTCTAATTTAGAGTAAGTTCCCAATAAATGAAGGGGAATTGCCAAACTAAAAGCAACTATGTGAACCAAATTCCTTTCCCAAGTACTAGAAAGACATTTCTTCAGAGTAAAACATATACAATAAATTCTAAATGACTTTTAATGATATTTACCAAATGGTATTTTAGGCTCCTCTCAATGATAAATCTAAACAGAAATTTATATTCTGTGAGTCTCATCTCTAGCAGTAAGCATTTAAGAGTGAGTGATATTTGGATATATCCAAGATAGTAAATTAATCATCTGATACTTTCCTACTTATTAAAACTTAATTCAGCATTTTACAACTTCTTCATTAGATGGTTCAATGAGATATGACATTGATTTAAAATAAAGTAGTCATGGGACGCCTGGGTGGCTCAGTTGATTAAGCAGCTGCCTTCGGCTCAGGTCATGATCCCAGTGTCCTGGAATCGAGTCCCACATCGGGTTCCTTGCTCGGCAGGGAGCCTGCTTCTCCCTCTGCCTCTGCCTGCCACTCTGTCTGCCTGTGCTCTCTCTCTCTCTAACAAATAAATAAATAAAATCTTAAAAAAATAAAATAAAATAAAATAGTCATAATAAGCATGCATTTATTATAAAATCATCTTATCATCATATGTTATAATAGTCCTATGTATTATGTATTAAATATTATATTTAAAACATGTTTTATCATGAATTCACCCTTTTGAAGGATAGCACTGGCATAAAGTGCATCCTAATTTAAACTACAACTAAATATAAAAGTTAAATATTTGTAAATGGAGTTCTAAATCTTCAGGCTCAGTTAAACCATTCATTTGATAACTGTATTCTTTTGACCTTTTTAAAAATGTAGTCAGCACCGTTGCAGAGAAAATTGTAGCTAAGAGATGATGCACTGTAAAAACATGGGAACATTCAAAAGAAGTGAATATATCTAGAAAAAATTATGCTTGAAACATTTTCATTTATTTCACGGATTTTAAATGAAAGCATAGAAACGCATTCCCCCTAAGACTTTAAACAGCATAGCCTGGATCGTTTCAATTCCCAAAAGGTCTATTTCTTGAATGGCTTTTACATGTAAGCAGAACAACCTTCTGCAATTGACTTCAAATATGTTTCCGTAAGCCTCATAGGAACAGAGATGAGAAAAAAATGTTATATCCCTGAGTACTGGAGACCAGCATTTGTGTATTTAAAGTGATTTTTAAAGATAATGTCTACAAAGTACAGTATGAATTGATAATTTGGCAAATGTCTAGTCGATGTAATCAAAAACAAAGCCAAAATTCAGGATGAAATGCTAGCTTAGAAACTTGTGTCTGATAATTGCCAGGCTGCTTCTTGACCTTGTGATGCATAGATTGGATCACAACCTGAAGCATTTAAAAATTTACTTCTCATGGGCTCTGCTCTCAGGAAGATGGAGATTTACTTTTCTCTGTTCTTCCAACTAAGTAATCTTAAAAACTTCAGCACTATGTATAAAGCAAACATAGACTTTCGAAGGGGGAGAGAAAAAAGGCAGACTGGATGGGAAGTTTGAGATCCAAGTTATGACATGGGGGTATGTCCCTCAGTTTTCTTTTGGCTTCATACATCTCAGACTTGGAGCCAAAGACGTCAGCCCTCAGGAAACAATGGCAGTCACAGACAGTAAGTTCCTCAGCAAAGGCCTTTTTCTAGCCAAAGCAATAAGAAGTAAGCAGCCTTAAAGGACAGAAAAACTTTTAGACAATAATTGCTTTCTTATTACCAAACACCACAAGCATTTTTTATTTTTTTATTTTTTTAAACCATGGCACCACCTCAGCCTATGTTGTCAGAGCTGTGTGGGAAGCCTAGACTTCAGTTCCTGCCAGTTATAACAAAGCACATATGAAAGCTAATTTTATCAACTTGAATGGCCATGGGTGCCCAGACATTTGGTCAAGCATTATTCTGGATGTATCTGGTCTGTGAGGTTGTTTCTGGATGATCTTCCTATTTGAATTGGTGGACTGTGTAAAGCACGATGCTCTCCCCAATGTGAATGGCCTCATTCATCCAGCTGAACGCCTGAACAGAACAAAAAGCCCGACTTTCCTGTGAGTAAGAGGGACAGTCTCCTACCTGACTGATTTTGAGCTGCAACATCAGTTTCTTCCTGCCTTCAGATTCACACTAAAACATGGACTTCTCCTGGGTCACAAGTCTGCCTGTCTTTGAACAGTAAATACACCATCAACTCTCTTGATTCTCAGGTCCTCAGACTCAGATTGGAACTACATAATTGGCTCTTTTGGGTCTCTAGCTTGTTGACTCTAAAACTTGAGACTTCTTAACCTCTATTACTATATGAGCCAATTCTTATAATAAATCTCTTCACACACACACACACACACACACACACACACACACACA
>RCUC01122732.1:0-45965 GCA_003697995.1 Taxidea taxus jeffersonii
GAGCCACCCAGGCGTCCCATGTTTCATTCTGTTGTCTGTGTAATGCCTGGGTGTGATAGCCTACCCAGAACTGTCTTTTTTATTGTAATAGTCCCCTGGGGTCCAGTAATGCAATCCCTTGTGGCTATCAAGGCCAGGTGATCAAGGGGTATACTCCTGTATGGACTTGGCTTTTCACCGGCTTTATTTAGCAAGGCTAGGGGAGAGCATTGAAGGTATACAATCGTGGCTTTATCAAGGCCAAGAAAGAGTACTGGGGGTGGAATACACCACCAGCTTCAGTGAGGCGGTGTCTGCACACACCTGTGCTAACAAAGTGAAGGGAGAGTGCAAAAGTGGCTCTCTCCAGCTCCCACATTCCCAAAGAAAGTTATAAGTGGTCCCTAACCCTCTAGCAGATGCTTTAAGATTAGCAAATTCATCTTATTCATGTAAATCCAGTCACCTCTCAAACTGTTGCCTTTGTGCTATGTCCCATTATAAGTCTGCATGCAAGTCCTTAAAAAAAAAGTATCTTACCTCCCCATAGACCCCCTGGATACCCTGAATGTAAGCCTCTTTAGTTTCCAAAATTAGGCATTTTTGTGGTCTTGTGTCTTTAATGCAGGTCTCCTGGTTGGAGTGCATGATGTGGGGACAGGCTCTGGAGCTGGGAGATTCCTCCCTATTGCAGGAGTCATGCAAGGGTGGGGTTTTGGCAAGATCAGGTCTCTGCCTCTCCTACCCCTCTCAATATGGCCCTTTTATCCCATGTGCAGGGAGCTATTCAGCTAGCTCTCAGTCCTTCTTCAGCAGGAATTATAACATATGTAACTGTAGACACAGTATGTCTGTGGGAGAAGGTGAGTTCAGGGTCTTCCTATACTGCTATTTTGAACCAATCTTATAAAATTTTTTTAAAGCTTTGAATTTACAATTTTTATATTGTGACTCTCCACAAAATGTAACATTCCCCAAACCTATTCAATTTATAATTACATAGACCATCTTGTCAGAACAGATTTATTCAAGACTCAGATTGGAAGGTGCTGATATTATCTATTTATTTAACAATATTACAGTGTATTTACTATGTGCCAGATATAATTTTAGGCAATTTACAAATATTATCACATTTAATCCTCATAACAACACTATGAGGGTGGTAGAATGTTGTTATGACAGCTTTACAGTTGAAGAAACTAAAGTACAAAAGGATTAAATAGCTAGCCAGGGTCATCCAGATCACCAGGGACAAAGCCAGGATTTGTACTCAGGTAATTTACCTCAAGGGTTTGTGTTCTTCCCTTCTATACTGATATGCAGAGTAACTTGTGTTAACCCTAATGCTAAGGATTTAGGATAATTTTGCATAATTAAGCTTTCTGGTTAACTAATTAGTTCTTTCTGGTTTGACCTTGTTGCTGTAAATCTCTTAGCTTGCTTTCTTAGCTGAACACTTTCTTACAATTTTCAGGGTATTGTTGTGAGGAGCAATATTCATTATCCAGTTCTTCCTCATTTATTTTGTAACTCTTTATTGAATATGCCCTGTGTTAGATGCTGGGGGTACAAAGCTGAACAAAAAGAAAAATTAGACCTCAAAGTACTGTAAGAACCTAATGCAGATGGGCAGATGATGGCAAAGGATGTAGAGACTGAGCTGGACTGAACATTCTATATCCTTGGAGGATGTTACTGAATAAATTTCATTAAAATTTTAATGTTGGCCACCTAAAAGTCAAACATGATGTAAACAAAAGTCTGGTTTATTGAGAATTTCAGAGAGTGAATGATTATCATAGTACCCATTTGCTAAAAGAGCAGCCAAATTTATGACATAATTACAGAACCCAAAGAAGTTGATGGATTTGAGTGGATAAAGGAAAAGAAAGTGAAGGGAAAGAAAGGTAAGGGGCAGAGTATGTTAGGTGGAAGATATAAAGGGAATGGGAACTGAAAGTAATGTGAGATAAAAAAACAGAAACATGCTCATCAATTTGATTGTTGCAGTTGGTCCAAGTTAAATCATTTGACATTGGAGATCTAGAGGGAAAATTGAAACGTGGAAGGGCTTGGATGCTAAACTGCAGAAATGTCTATTTGTTTGCCTGTTTCTCCTTGCCTCTTTCTACCTGCTTGAAGGTAGGAATTTTCCCATTACCTGGAACAATGGACGGCCCCCCAAAAAAACTGAACTGAAAGAGAAAAATTTCATATAGGCAACTCTAAGTTTGTATTAATATACATAGTTACTATGAAGTAAAATACAAATTCTCTAAATGTTCTTCATGTAAAGTATGTACACACACGAACTGCATAGACATGTATTTCTGATGTTCCCAATGGTTTACTTGGCAAAACCCTTATTAAGTAGTGGTTAGTGTCTGGTCTAGTCATATCACAGATGTTTATGTGCTCTTGCTCTTTCTCTCTCTTTCTCTCTCTCTCTCTCTCTCTCAGGTTCTGAGCTCTTTGTTGTCTTGCCTCTACTTTATACTTCAGAGCAAGGCAGTGGTTTACCAGACAGCAAGAATATGTTCCATATATTTAAATTACTACTTTAAAAAGGATCCTCAGACTCAAGATATATTTGACTTCAAAAGTACACATAAATTTCAACATTACCTTTACTAAGTGCATTTTGGGATCTCTTAGTGCCTCTAGTCATTAATCTATCCTAATTAAGAACAATAAGTGTACATATAGAACAACCATAATGTATTTCATTTTTAGGATAGAACCCCAACTCCTTGATATTTGTAATTATTGAAAGAATCATATTAATGGGAATTACTTTTCTTGCTTGGGTTTCTGATAACATTTTTCATATTTGTGAGTTTTCTACTTTGCAAAAGCAATGTGTATATTAATTAAGCCTTGATGTTTGGGATTTTAGTTATACAGTCTTAAAAGAATGCTCGTGTATATCCACATATCAGATGAATTAGATTTTAAGCCAACGACTGTAATAAGAAATGAAGAGGGACACTATATCATAATAAAAGTGGCTATCCAACAAGAAATCGAAAAATCATTAATATTTATGCCTCTAACATAGGAGCAGCCAATTATATAAACCAGTTAATAACTAAATTAAAGAAACACATTGATAATAATACAATATAATTATATAATAATATAATAATATCAATCACTGCAGTATACAGATCATCTAAGCAGAGGATTAACAAGGAAACAAGGGCTTTGAATGACACATTGGGTCAGATGGGCTTCACAGTTATAGTCAAAGCATTTCATCCTAAAGCAAAAGAATACACATTCTTCTGGAGTACACAAGGAAAATCCTCCAGAATAGATCACATCCTGGGTCACAAATCAGGTCTCAACCAGTACGAAAAGACTGGGATCATTCCCTGCTTACTCTCAGACCATAGTGCTTTGAAACTTGAACTCACTCACAAGAGGAGATTTGGAAAGAACTCGAGTACAGGGAGGCTAAAGAGCATCCTACTGAAGAATGAATGGGTCAACCAGGAAATTAAAGAAGAATCTAAAAAATACATGGAAACAAATGAACAACTGTTCAAAACCTTTGGGATGTAGCAAAAGCAGTCCTAAGAGAGAAGAATATAGCAATACAAGTCTTTCTCAAGAAACTTTCAAGAAAGGTCTTAAATATACAACCTAACCTCACACCTAAAGGAGCTGGAGAAAGCACCTAAAGGAGCTGGAACTGAAGAAAGAACTATTTATTTAGGCAAATAAAGCCTAAATCTAGTAGAAGAGAAATAATAAAGATCAGAGCAGAGATCAATGAAATAGAAACCAAAACAATGGTGAAACAGATCAAAAAAGCAGGAGCTGGTTCTTTGAAAGAAGTAATAAGATTAATAAACCCCTGGCTGGACTTATAAAAAAGAAAAGAGAAAGGACCCAAATAAATAAAATCATGAAGGAAAGAGGAGAGATTACAACCAACACCAAAGAAATACAAGCAATTATAAGAACATGTCATGAGCAACTATATGCCAACAAATTTGACAATCTGGAAGAAAGGGGTACATTCCTAGAGACATATAAGCTACCAAAACTGAACCAGGAAGTGATAGAAAACCTGAATAGACCCATAACCAGCAAGGAAATTGAAGCAGTCATCAAAAATCTGGCCAGGGCCGGATGGCTTCCTAGAGGAATTCTACCAAATATTTTTAAAAGAATTAATACCAATTTTTCTGAAACTGTTTCATAAAACAGAAATGGAAAGAAAACTTCCAGACTTTTTCTATGAGATCAGCATTACCTTGATACCAAAACCAGACAAAGACCCCACCGAGAAGTAGAATTACAGACCAATACCCCTGATGAACATGGATGAAAATTCTCACCAAGATATTAGCCAGTATGGGCACCCAGGTGGCTCAGTTAGTTAAACATCTACCTTCAGCCCAGGTCATCACACCGGGACCCGAGAATGGAGCCCCACATCTGGCTCCCTGCTATGTTGGTAGCCGTTTCTCTCTCTCCCTTTGCCTGCCACTCTCCCTGCTTGTGCTCTCTCTTTTCTCTGGGTCAAATAAATAAAATCTTAAAGGAAAAAAAAAAGATACTAGCCAATAGGATCCAACAGTACATTAAAAGGATTATTTGTCATGACCAAGTGTGATTTATTCCTGGGCTACAGGGGTGGTTCAACACCTCAAATCAATCAGTGTAATACATCGCATTAATAAAGGAAAGGACAAGAATCATATGATCTTCTCAATTGATGCAGAAAAAGCATCATCCTTTCTTGATTAAAACTCTTCACAGTGTAGGAATAGAGGGAATATACCTCAATATCTTAAAAGCCATATACGAAAAGCTAACAGCAAATATCATTCTCAATGGGGAAAAAACTCGGTTTTTCTTGAGAGATTTTCCTCTAAGACCAGGAACATGACAGGGATGTCCACTATCACCACTTTGTTCAACATGGTACTAGAAGTCTTAGCCTAGCAATCAGACAACAAAAAGAAATAAAAGTCATCTGAATTGGCAAAGAAGTCAAATTCTCACTCTTTGTAGGTGACATGATACTCTATGTGGAAAACCCAAAAGACTCCACCCCAAAATTGCTAGAACTCATACAGGAATTCACCGAAGTGGCAGGATAGAAAATTAACACACACAAATCAGTTGCATTTCTATACACCAATAATGAGAAGAAAGAGAATTAAAGGAGCCAATCCCATTTACAATTGCACTAGGAACGATAAGATACCTGGGAATAAACCTAACCAAAGAGGCAAAGGATCTGTACTCCAAAAACTATAGAACACTTATGAAAGAAATTGAGGAAGACACAAAGAAATGGAAAAATGTCCCATGCTCATGGATTGGAAAAATAAATATTATGAAAATGTCCATGCTACTAAGAGCGATCTACACATTCAGTGTAATCCCTATCAAAATACCATCACCTTTTTTCACACAGCTGGAACAAATAATCCTAAAATTTGTATGGATCTATGAGAGACCCTGAATAACCAAAGAAATGTTGAAAAAGAAAACCAGAACTGATAGCATCAGAATTCCAGACTCGGCAAACCAGGTGCCCTAAATTGTAAAGAGATATAAAGAAAGGAAATTCTGAATATATATTGATTTGAATGAAAGTGAAAATATTTAGATCAGTGTCTAAATCTTTAAGCAAAATCTTCCCCATTCAAGAGGGCAACTTGTAATATGAACCGAAAGCCTTAAATTACCCAGTAATTACATATCTAAGATTTTATTCTAAGAAAATAATCAAAAAAGTGCACAATGATATATTATAACATGCTTCCTAGTAACAAAATTTGGTGACTAGCTATATAAACATCAAAGGAAGACTGGTTAAAAAAAATATGGTATGAACTTCTAGTTATAAAACAAATAACTCCTGGGGATGTAATGCACTGTGCTTGTTAGCCACACATCATATCATCTTTGGCTATACTTTTTTTTTTTTCTCTTTGCTAATTCCTTCAGTGCCTACATTGTCCTGATTTACCAAATATTCATCACTCTTTCATCATATTTCAGTATACCAAGAATATATTTAATAGAAATGGAGTTAAAAACAAAGCACAAAGAAGATCTATATTTGCTATCTGAAAAAAAAAAGTCTTATTTTTTCCCATTATCTAAGTGAGCCAAAGGCAAAGTCAGAAGGTGAAATGTGTGTGTATATCTGTATTTATTTTTATGTTTTGTGTTGTTGCTTGAATTATCTGAAAGCAACTTCAAGTGTTCCAACTAGAGTCTGGAGGGTCTGCATTTTCAGTCTATAGAACAATAAAAATGCGACCACTGGATCAAAGCCACTTCAGAGCTTCATGGAGGAACTGTTGCCAGGATATGGAAAGATTGATTTGAAATAACATGATGTGAGAGATAGTACTAAGGATCTTAAAAGATGACAGAGTGTTTTTCAAGCTTCATGAAATATGAGGAAGGTGTCTTGTCAAGGATTGCTAAAAGCCTACTTGCAAGAACTCCCTAAATCACCGCTGAGAATGCATCTGCTCCTTGATTGTTTTTGAGTAGCTGCTTGGTGGTGTGAGGTGACACTATCTGTTTGGATACAAAGAAACAAAGTGACTATTATGTGTGTACAGTGCTTGTTAGCCAGACATCATCATGTCACCTCAAACAGAACAGTATTTAGAGCTGAGTAGGATTTAATTTTATTTCAGTATACCTAGATGGGTTGTATCTTTCATGATGTTTGAAAAGATTAATAGCCAGCAGCAATCCTTAGTGAAGGGAGGACAAAGATGTCTGCTGAATATCATTATTGAGCTGGAATGATAAAGGTACATTTTCATTATAACTGCCCATAAAATAAATTTCATAACAAAACTTCCTCTCTGGCTATGTACTCCCCTGTATGTACTTCATTAAAGACTCTCCTTTTACTGTTGGCTCAAGAGATATTTGCAGGTGAAAACACCTGTCCCTAAAAGCCTGTTTTGCCAGGTTTCAGTTCTTTAAGTTCCATTTTGGGTTTTTTGCCCACTTTCATGGAAATGACACATGGGACTTTTGCTTTTGGAAACCTCTGCACTGTCATTGGTTGCCACTTACAGCCCCAGGTGCCTTTCTACCCACCCTTTGGGATGGAAGTTCAGGAAATAGGAACCCAGGTCACTTTTATTATTGAGTGAATATATTAAGCCCCTAAAGATGGGGGCTCATCTGGTTTCTAATATGCGCATTCTGAGTCATGTTCTTTGTGATAATGCCCAGGATCTTTCATGCAATAGTATTAATAGTTACAGTTGTTTGATCAAAATCCAAACCCCTAAAACAACAAATATGGGGACATGGCATGCAGGAGGGAAGGAAATTCAGCCCTTATTGAGTTACCAACTTACTGACCTGGGTTAAAGCCTTCCGATGCCAGGGGTAGTCCATCAGTATCACAGAAGAGCTTGTTAGAAATGCACAATCCTAGGCCATGCCCAGACCTACTTATCAGAAAGTCCATCATAAGGAGACATGAGGAGATTCTTATGCACATCAGCATGTGGAAAGTGTCGGGACAAAGCATTTAAAAATATTTGCTCATTTAATCCTCACAGCATTTTTACCTGGTTGGCATTACTCCCATTTTACATATGAGGACTGAAAGAGTTAAATAATTTATACCAATCCACATACCATCTCCATCTGTATGACTTTATGCCAATAACAAGAGTAATGACTGCCAAAACAGAGGGCTTTATTAACATAGGGATAATTTGATAGCTGGGTCGCTACTCACTGCTGTGAAAAAAGAAGTGTCAATTACTCTCAAAGCCAGGTCTAGTCACAAAGAAAATAGTTTCTTTATTTTTTATCATACCTCTATTTTGAACCAAATGGTATTAACTTTTTAAATATATATTCCGCAAAATTTACTAGATTTCTATCTGAATAACTTTTAGTTGGTGTCTTTATAAGCCACATTCAGCCTTAGATGATGAAATTTTGTCATGTTAGATGTTCTAAAAAGGTAACACTGAATCCAAAAGGAATTCCAACAGCAAATTTGTTTAAAAAAAATTACTTGAGTAGTACATTGGCATTAGCACGTAATCTCCTAAAACACAAATATTCATTTTTATATTCAAGTTCTGACAATTTCGCTAAAAATATCTTATAAAAACACATTTTTTAAAGTGTCTTATTGCTTATTGATCACAACTCCTACACTCCCAAGAAAGAGGACCATGCATGAAACAGTAGAGATTAATGTTTCTTCCAACAAGTCATTGTAAGAAATAAAACAAGTGCCACTACCCAACAGACACAATGTTTAACAAGGCACTCAAGATCAACAAATGGCAATCAGTCAGAATGTTCCAGTTACAGGGAATTAATCACCACATTGGGGCTAACCTGACAGTGTATTATGTAGAACGTCAAAGTGTGTTAGAGTATGAGCTTGCAGAACTCTTGAAGTCATGGGTCTGGTCACCCAGGGTTAAAGTTGTGTATACCTGCAATGTGTCAAATTTCTATTATAAAATATCTTAGACTGATATCAGTAAACCTAAAACCATATGGCAGATGAAAGAGGCAAGCATCACAGTTCCTGGAAACAAAATAAATTCAACTACCTTCCTAAATTTTCACAATAGAAAGGAACAATTGAAAGTCAGTTAAAGCATTCAGCTTTCCAATGATAAACCAAATTACTGATTATATCCAGGGATGCACAGTCCTGGTGGGCATTAATATTACCTCGGAAGCAACCACTGGCTGCTAACCCCAGATTCCTGGTTTAATTTATGTCAGGTGAAGTTTCTGATTATCACATCTCCCCAGGTGATTCTAGTGTATAGCCTGAATTGAGAGCTTCCTTTAAAAACAAAGATGAAATAAGTGAAAGCCTAGTGAAAACGGAAAGAAAATCTTGATGATTGCACGTATTTCAGGTTATAGCTGTATATTTGGAAGTAAAGCTAACAAAAAGACAGAATAGAATGTAAGCCTGGCTGTCTGGCAGTCTCTTCTTTCCCTACTACTCTGATGTACTGAGCATTTTCAATTATTAATTGAGGGTGATGAGGATGCTCTTGTTTTATGTTAAATTGTTCTGTATTACAAGGATGCTGCAATATTGGGGTCCATGGGAGAATATTGTTATGGTTAATTCCTACTGGTAGAATTTTTTGTAAATATTTATACATTTTAAAAGTTGATGTTTATTTTTTGTCATCTGCTCATAAGAGAGGCTATAGTAATTTATATCCAAGTAGCATCTGTCTCAACCTGTGTCTGATTATAAGGGTGGGATGAGTGTACAACAGAAACAGAATAGCCAAGAGCATGTGGCTCTAAGAAAGAAGGCTTGAAAAGAGAGCAATAGTTTTGAAAAAAATGTATAGAAAGTGAGGTGATGTAAGAACACCTGAAGAACAGTGTGGGGCCAACATTTTCAAATTTTCTTTCAAATAACAACTGGCTGTTTAGTGCAGGCAAAGAGAAAGTTAGGTTCAGCTGTCTTTTCTCAATGTTGTATTTGGGATCTTCTATTTTATTTTTACTATAGCTTTATAGTGGAAAGCAATTGATATAGTTGTGATTATTTTGCTAAGTCTATTCAGTAAGAAAATACGTATAGGAGGGGCGACTGTATGGCTTAGTCGTTAAGCGTCTGCCTTCAGCTCAGGTCTTGATCCCAGGGGCCTGGGTTTGAGCCCTGCATCAGGTTCCCTGCTCATCGGGAAGCCTGCTTCTCCCTCTCCCACTTCCCCTGTTTATAGTCCCTCTCTCGCTGTCTCTCTCTCTGTCAAATAAATAAATCTTAAAAAAAAATGTATATAGGAAACATACAACAATGTTTATTATAGCATTGTTTGTAATTCGGAAACAACATAAATGCCATTGATGTTCAACCAGTAGGATAGTAAGTAAACAGATCGTGATAAATTTACATGGCAGAATATTATGCATATATACAAATATATATTTACAAAATTGCTGTCTTCCTATGTATAATTTTGTCTTACATTAAAGTAATATTACTCATCATAAGCATTTTCACACCATTACATAATTATAAATGTCATTTTAATGGGTGCTTAGTATTGAATTTATTTATAGACTGTCATTTACTTTAAAGCTCCACAAGTGGAGAAAGAATACAACAAATACTTTAGTATATTCCACCAAGTTACAATGAATTTTGTTGTTTTCTTAGCCTTGCTCAAATATTTACATTTTTAATAAAATGTTGCAGATACAGTTGAATCTCCTCCATCATACCCTTCTTCAAATTCCCTTCTTGAATTCATTTTCCCTGTCATCAATAGTCCAGAGATATGACTTTATTGGGTTTGGTGTTTATAACTGCACACGTCTCTTCCACTTATGTTGTAGGACCTAACTGTGCACATTTAAAAACTTAACGTTTGCTAAGGGTTTTAATCAGGAGATTTTGTCAAATATTCTTTCCATATGTTTCTGATGAATTTTTAAAAATTTTTAGTTAGTATAATGAAATCTATTGATTGGTTTCAAATGTAAAAATAGCTTTGCATGCCTGTTATAAATTTCACTTGTGCGTGGTGCATTGTCTTTTTTACATATTGCTGCATTCCTTTTGCTAAAATAATGCTGAGTTTTTTATGTGTATTCATGAGGGATATTATTTATTTTTTTTTTTAGAGATTTTATATATTTATTTGACAGAGAGAGAGAGAGAGACACAGCAAGAGAGGGAACATAAGCAGGGGAAGTGGCAGGGGGAGATGCAAGCTTCCCATTGAGCAGAGCCTAATGCGGGACTCAATCCCAGGACCCGGGGATCATGACCTGAGCCAAAGGCAGATGCCTAATGACTGAGCCACCCAGGCACCCCTCATGAGGGATATTAGTCTACGATCTCTTTTCTTGTAATTCTGGCCTTGCTTTAGTATTAGGATGATGTTGGCATTGTAAAATGAATTGGATAGAATTGCTCTTCTTCAGTCTTCTCAAAGACTATTAAAATTGTTATTATTTCTTCCTCAAATGTTTGGTATAATTCACCAGCAAAGCTATCTAGCCCTGGAGCTTTCTTTGAAGGAAAGCTTTTAACTAACAAACTCAACACACACACACACACACACACACACACACACACACACATATTTATACTATTTGGGTTATGTATGTATTCTTAAATTTGCTTTGGTTGTATCGAAGAATTGGTGTATTTCATCTACGTTGTCCAATTGATTGTCCTTAAATTTATGCATAATATTTCATTAATAAACTTTTAATAGGGTGTAGAGCCCAACACGTGTCTTGTACTCACAACCCTAAGATCAAGACCTGAGCCAAGATCAAGAGTTGGACTCTTCACTGACTGGGCCACCCTGGCACCTAAACTTTTGATACCTTGACTCTTTAGTTGTTTTACTTTTTTCATTGCTCATCTGGATAAGTTGTGTCTTCTTTTCTTTTTTGAGGTCACTCTGTTTATTCGGATAGAGGTTATTAATTTTATTGATCTTCTCAAAGAACCAGCTGTTGGTTTTATTGTCTCTATATTGATTTCTTTTTATTTTATTGACTTCCACTCTGAGCTTTATTATTGCCTTACTTTGGGTTTAATTTGCTGTTGTAGCAGGTCATCAAGAAGATAAGACCACAGGTTGATCTGTAAATGGGACTCGGGCAAGCAGAGGCTCTTCACCCCTCCTGTTGTCCTTGAAATGTACCTTCTGCCCACAGTTCCCACAGTGGGAACCATTTTCAAGGAGCAGTGTCTGAAAGAGTAAAGTGTTGTTGAGACCACTGGGATGGTATATGTAATTTAACCCAGCTCAGGCCTCCATATAGATTCTATATAGATCCTTTTAAGATTCTGGCAGGGAGACACAAAGATCTACTTGTGTTGCTGCCACCCTCTTTTGTAAGTTCTCTTGCTTATTAAACCTGCCACCTATGAATCTGGAGTGGCCTGCCTCTTTCTTCCATATCTCCTTGCCTTCTGTGTTCAGGAGTCAGTTTTCAAATCAATACCAGCTCTTCTTTTCTAGTGTCTCAGGTTATTGATTTGAGACCTTTCTTCTTTTCTTCTTCTTTTTTTTTCTTCTTAAAGATTTATTTTTTTATTTCAGAGAGTGAGTGCCCAAGCATTGGAGAGGGGCAGAGAGAGAGAGAGAGAGAGAAAGCAGACTCCCTGCTTGGTGTGGAGTTGGACATGGGGCTCAATCCTACAACCCTGAGATCATGACCTAAGCTGAAGTCGGACACTTAGACTGAGCCACCCAGGCGCCCCTCTTATTTTCTAATACAGATATTTTGTATTATAACTTCCCCTCTAATTCTTGATTTGTTACCATCTCACAAATTTTGGCATGTTGTGCTTTCATTTTTACTTAGTTCAAAATAATTTCTAATTACATATATATATACATATATATATATATTTCTTCCTTGATCTGTGAGCTATTTGGAAATATAATGGAAGTTATTTAGTTTCCAAATATTTAGGGCTTTTCCAGATGTTCTGTTATTGGCTACTAATCCAATTTTATTGTGGTCGGAAAACATAGTTTTTATGATTTGAACTATATTAAAATATTGAAGCTTGTATGAACCAGATATGGTCTATCTTGGTAAAATTACCATGTGCATGCCAAAAAATTTGTATTCTGCTGCTGTAGGTGAAATAGTCTATAAAAGTCAGTTAGATTGAACTGGCAGGGAGTGTTCTTTAAATCTGTATCTTTACTGATTTTTTGTGTGTGTACTTGTTCCATCAGTTATTAAAGGTAGGTGTTAAAATCTCTGAGTATAACTGCAGAATTGTCAGTTCTCTTTGTGGGTCTATGTTTTTGCTTCATGCATTTTGAATCTCTGTTGTGGATATATAAACATTTAGGACTTTTGTCTTCTTGATGACTTGACCCTTTTCTTATTAGGAAATGACCTTCTTTATTGCTGTTAATATTTCTTGCTCTGAAATCTACTTTCTCTGATGTTGTTATAGCATGCCAGCTCTCAATTACAGAATGGCATATCTTTTTCAGACCTTTCACTTGTAACTTTTTGTTGTTGTTCTGTTTAAAATGTGTTTCTCGTAGGCAGCAAATAGAGCTTGTTTTTTAATCTAAAACTGATGATCTCTGGTTTTCAGTTGCGTTTGTGTTTTTTAGAGGTTGCTTTGGGCTTTAAATTATATATCTTTAACTTTTCATATCAGCTATCGAGTGATATGCCATTTCTCATATGCCATTTCTCATATTCCCTTCCCCAGCCTTTGAACTATCTCATTGCATGTTATAAACCCCACTATGTATTGTATTATTTTTGCTTTAAAGCATCTCTTATTTTTTACGGATATTAAAAATATATTTTATGTAAAAAATATATATTGTTTATATTCACCATTTTCAGTGCTGTTTTGAAATAATTGTTACACAGGAGGCTGTGGTTGTGTATATCTTAATAACTTGAAGCTTCACTGTTGATAAAATTTTTTTTTCGGTTTTTTTGGCAGCCAGTGTAGGCACCGACAAAATACTTGTTGAAATTTTTGTAATGTGATTTATCAAAGGCAGATAAGCTCTGAATGAGTAAAACTTCATCTGGTTCTTAATATTTTGCAATATGAGGAAATTACTGCTTTTTCTTCTGCTTGAAGTTCTATTATATTTCTTTTAAAATGCCTGTAGCTTTTCAATTTTGCAAATTTGAGCTTTTCTTCCAAAGATCTCTCTCCTTTGTGCTCCCCAGCTACTTTCTCATAGCTCTGAATTATCTTCCTTGACGCCCTTACCCTAACTCAGCAACAGTTTAGAGAATGCCTTTCTTCCCCCTACTTCTCCATAGGATATTTGACTCATGGTTTCTTTATGCTCTCCTGGGAGAACTATTGATCTGAATGTCTGCTGAATGATGGCTTCTCATCTCCCATTCACCCAACACACTCCTCACCACACACCTCACCTGACCCTCTGTTCACATCCATTTCTCATGACAATATCTATATAGAACATTTCATGCAGGAGAATGGAGTACACTATTATTTAGGAACCTGGCCTTTGCAGCCAGGCTGACTGGGTTTGAATCCTGACTTGGCCACTTACCAGTCCTACGGCTTGGGCAAGTTAACTTAAAATGGGTAGAATGCTACTCATCTTGTGGAGTTGTTATAAAACGTTAAAGGGCTATGCATGCGAAGAACAGAGTACAGTGCCTCACCAAGGTTAGGATTCAATAAATATTAGCACTTACTAATATTATTTACACAAACTTCTCATATAATACCTAACTTTGCTATACATATCAGGCATGTCTTTTTTTCTTTTTTTCTAGTAGATAACACTCATTCTCAAACTTTTTTTTTAAGATTTTATTTATTTATTTGACAGAGAGAGAGGGATCACAACAAGTAGGCAAAGAGGCAGGCAGAGAGGGAAGCTGGCTCCCTGCCAAGCAGAGAGCCCGATGCGGGGCTCAATCCGAGGACCCTGAGATCATGACCTGAGCTGAAGGCAGAGGCTTAACCCACTGAGCCACCCAGGTGCCCCTCTCAAACATTTCATATTCATGTGGATAAAGGATAAGTTTGTATAAAAAATAGTTTTCAAACATGTGTTGCTGAATATATTAAAGGTTAGCATACTGTTTCAGCTAGAGAAAGCCCTCTAGCTAGGTTATTTTCAATATGTACTAGAATTCAGTGCAGAATCAAATATCTTGAATTGCTTAACCCAAGATAAGTCCCCTTTTCTTTGTCTTCTTTTCATATATTATGCTAGTTTTCTGGTTCTAAATTTAAAGCTTACCTGCATTTGTGTATTTTTCACATACAACTTTATGATGTAATTGCTAATCTTTATATCAAATAATAACAATTTTCTTATCAAATATAAAATGTGAATATGACCATTGCTTCTTCCTATAAATAATATGAAACTTAATTTGCATGGGAGACATGTACTTTATATATGGGGTATCAAACACAACATGATAAAATTTACATGCAAACTTTAAAAGTACTTAGAGTCTCAATACTTCATGCCTGTATTAAATGTCTACTGAATTACACAGTCTGCAGAAACATTGCTATTTAGTTATACTTCAAATTTACAGCAAGGTTAACAAGATACCATTGTTTTTCACCCAAAGATGCACCCTCAGTCCAGTACATCCAGCATGGAGAAGCTCATTTACAACTTTACCTATAGGAATAGATGTATTTCTGTTTCTGCTGCAGCACCAGAAAATGCATAGTTCCTCTTGCAGTGATGCCTTCAGATTAAAGATCGCTTAAGGATAGTCTGTCTTGCTTCTTGAGAGCCAAATATCTATGTGCCTTTCTCAGAGATTTTTTTCCCCTTTTTTGTTTCTGTGTATTAGAAATCTACCTGGTTCATAAAGTTTTGAAAACTTCACAGGAAAACTGTACATATATGTGAAATATTACCCTTCATACTGGCCACGCCATCAGAAAGGGTCATATTTTCCTGAATATTGAGAATTCAAATGCTGACATTTGAGCTGCATCTTGTTGGTTTACAAGTACAAGTCTAGGATAGAAGAGCATCAAGACACAAAGGATTGAAAACCTCAAGGGGTAGACAGGCTATCCCTTGCAGATCAAATTCAGCCCACCATCTTGAAAATAAAGTTTTATTGAAAAACACCTGTGCTCACTCATTTATTTATTTTCTGTGGCTCCTTGCATTTATAACAGCAGAGTTTAGGAGTTGCCACAGAGAGTATGGCTGGCAAAGCCCAAAGAAATATTTGTAGTTTTGGGAGATAAAGAGCTACTTAACTTTGTTCTACTATGTTAAATGTACACACATTGCTGATTTTGATGCAGATTTGTTAATGTCCAGCTGTCTAGTTGGCCATCATTTGCTTTTCTAGTTTTCTCAAATACCAGACTCTTTGTCCCTTCTTCTAGAGGACAGTCCTTAATACTTGGGTTTGAAAATCAGAGAACTATCACCATATTACATATTAGTTCTCCAACTTTTCATGGTACTTTTGGGTAGGTTTCTGAGTCAGCTGCTGGACTGATGGTGTTGTATCCCTTTTGCACTTTGTCTCAATTAATCCTGGCCAGTAACCTTGTTTTCTTATTCTCTATAAAGGAGGGAAGGGTCTATCTAAAGTCACAAGTATTTTCTCCAAAGACTCTAATATTTATTTTGGTAATTCACTATTAATTCAATATCTAGTGCCAGAAGTGCCTTGACTGCATTCTTTTGAAATTCCCTTAAAATTTTATTTTGTATTCTTAACTCCTAAAACTTCTCTTAATCTCTCATGATAATTGCAAACCTCAGAATACTGGTCTGAAAGTCTGTAGAGCCAAAGATGTGTGTTACCAAATGGTTTTGTTCTGGTATTTTTATGTAAAAATCTCCAACAAAGGTAAAAAATGATTATTGGACAGCACCCAACACATATCCCTCTACCACATTTCACTTTTAATTTGCTGTCCAATGAAAAAGGGAACGTGGTTTCCTGGAAAGAAGACCACAGTGTCCTAGGGACTATGATAATTGCCCAGAAACAGCGTCATCCTGTCCTTCAAATCAAAGGGATCACATAGATCTAGGCTACAGGGCTGCTGGCTGTATGTCTGATGTTTAAGTCTTAAAAAGGCAGAAACAGCATTCTGTGCCACCCCACCTTTCCTTTTTTAACTTCAGAGGCATAAATTGTCTGCTCACTGAAGAAAAATCTAGGTACTATGTTTTCTTTTTTATTATTTTATTTGATCAAGTCATTTTTCTCCTTTTTCATTTAGTTTCTTGAGGAGCCAGCCTTACAACTCATCATTGATTGGCTGGCCCACTATCATGAGAGCCTGAGTGGTGACAGGTGCCCCAAATATAAGCAGATGTGTTCTACACATGACTGTTCACTGATAGGAGTTTGAAATTAAGGGTCCATCAGCTGTGGTTGAGTATATTTCTGTTACAGTATTCCATAGTTTTATATACATATATATATTTTTATTTATATACATTTACATATTTATTTAATTATATTTTATATTTTATGTATATGTAAAATATGAAAATGAGCTGTGAATTTCTATTGTTTTCCATCAATAAGAAATAATTTGATAAATTATCAACTCATACAATAGTGACTACTGTGAACATAATATAAACCAGATGCATAGAAGATTATCTAACTCAGGATTTCAACAAGAATGAAAGTATCTCACCTGGGGTACCTACTAGATACCCATTATATTTCCTTTCTCTTTCCTTCCCTTATTCTTGTCTTCCCTGCATAATAATTTGATTTGGGTATACTTGAGAATCTCAATAAATAAAAAGTGATCACTCAAATATGTGACTTGTGCCATATAATCTGAAAAGCATTCACATGTTTTGAAATCCCTGAATAGTTAACTGCCTTCTTACTACCTCCTTCTAGATTTTCTGGTATTCTATAGACTCTGCATTCTATCATCTACTTTGGGCATTTCAGAATATAGAATGCTATAGAGACATATGGTGATAGTAAAAGTTAACGTCATTGCAAGATTCTAATAGAAATAAAATGATAAAGTTATGATCCACTAAACCTTCTGTGCAATGAAGGTCAAAGAATAGAGTGTCTCTGCTTTGCTCAGAGGGCTGGCGGTATCTGAGTTTAGTTCTGGCCCAAATTAATTTTACATGAGGAGAGTATAAAAACTTCAAACTAAATATATATTGTTTCTATAAAAAGTCACTGATCTTTTCTTTTAGCTCAGTATGTAATCTTGAAACATTATCTGTTAAATAATCAATTAGGGAATCAAAAACCTCTTTTTATTAATCCTATAGAATGCCAGATATAGAACATATCTAAATTAAATATTGAAGAATTAAATTCAACTGAATTGAAAGAATTCAGTTCAAAACTGAATAAATTGATAACAAAAGGGGCATTCATCTTCTTTAATTCTCTTAAAAGTTTCGGGAAATTAATAGTTAATTTAAGAACCTTGAGATTATGGTTTGCCCCATATTTTATGAGTGAGAGTACAATGTCCCTTTATCCTGTCCCTTTATATATTATAAGAATGGATCAGAGACCAAGAATATAAATGTTTAGGAATCTGATTTTACTTGGGTGAGTCTTTTTTTTTTTTAAGATTTTATTTATTTATGTGACAGAGAGCGAGAGCAGGAACACAAGCAGGGGGCAGGCTTCCCACTGAGCAGGGAGCCTGACGCAGGGCTCAATCCCAGGACCCTGGGATCATGACCTGAGCTGAAGCTTGGGTGAGTCATTTTATCTTGTAATATCTTTGTATCTATGAGCAGTGGATTATCCTAGACTGTAAATGTAAGTGAGATAAAGGCAGAGCTTGGGTGGGGAAGGTAATTGTGCAGCTAAAGTTCTCTCAGCAAGCCACTGGGTAGAGAAGATGGACTTTGGTGTGAAGGAATGGATAACATTCAGGTTATTTAACTCTTTGTCACCGAAGTAGTGATAATTCAAATGCTATGCAATTATAAAATCATTCCTTTTGCTCTAGCATTTCCCCAGTGTGCAGATTCTTGTGTCTCAGCAGTCAGTGATGTCTTGGTACTGTCAATAATTATGATTATTGATTCTAGGAGCCTTAAGATTGAAAATGTATATGCGTGTATCAGCTTCAAAAATAATCACTCCAAACATGGCTTATCTTTTTAAAATAATATATATATTATTTTAAAGATTTATTGATTTATTTTAGAGAGAGCTAAATGTTGAGGGAGATAGTGTCTTAAGCAGACTCCCTTCTCAGTGCGGACCCCCACGCAGGGCTTAATCTCAAGGCCCTGAGATCATGCCCTGAGATGAAACCAAGAGTTGGACATTTAACTGACTGTGCTACCCAGGTGTCCCTAATAACATATATTTTTTATTTGTATATACTTGACACACGATGTTACATAAACATTGCCTATCTTTCTTAGTATCATGGGTTTTGAGTTCAAGAGATAGGGACAATAAGATAAACTTTGAGTTTTGAAAGACATTTCTCACCTCTAGCCCTTGTTTTCTCTAGTGTTTACACCAGGGACATACTTATATAAGTGAAATCATGGAATTGGTGAAAGGATATATTTTTCTAAATAATTTGTTCCAACAGAGAGCTTTATGGGCACTAGTTCCACAAGACCTGGTACCCATCCCCTGATTGAGTCTGATTAGTATATTTGTAGGCAAGCTTTTATTTAACATTTAGTGAATCAGATACCTTGGCATAGAGAAATAGTAAGATGTTAGTTTGTCTTGCTTGTTGGTGATCCCCAAAGTTTTCATTTGTGTATTCTTTTTTTTTTAACTGCTACTATAATATTTTCTTTTTTTAAATTAAACTTAATTTTTTAAAAAATTTTTATTGTTTTTTAAAGATTTTATTTATTTATTTATTTGACAGACAGAGATCACAAGGAGGCAGAGAGGCAGGCAGAGAGAGAGGAGGAAGCAGGCCTCCTGCTGAGCAGAGAGCCCGATGCGGGGCTACATAATATTTTCTTAATACAAGAAATCTTCTGCATCAGATCATTGTTTTTGCTGTATTATCATTTACCACTCCTGGAGAGCCACATTCAAGCCTCCTGTGTCTTTCAGGAATTAAGCCATATTGTTGTATATCTTTGACCAAGATGGTTTATATTACTTCTAATAATAATGAAAGTTATTTATAAACAAACATAAATGGGGATTTGTCTATTACCTTCCAAATTCAATTAACTTCTAAGACATCTATGGAAAAGCAATGTGCAGAAGGATTAAGAGAGCATCGCAGGACTCCAGGATACCTCTCATGACTGTTCACCTACATACCCACAAATGGAGAATGGCTTGTTTCCTCTGAACCCACAACATGGCTATTGATTACTCTAAGGTGAATGCTAAGGTCACGAACCACATACTTTATGAGTTGCTGTAGTTAAATGAATAATGAAGTTTTGTATTGCTTTTAGTTTCGGTTTCCAGAGATCAGAGCAAGGTTAGAGCAGTGATTCTGCAATCATTCTTTTTAGACTAGCAGCATCCACACCTGAAAGCTTGTTAGAAATTTAAATTCTCTGGTGCCGCCCAAGGTGCCAACAACAAAATATAAATGAATGAATTAATAAAGAAAGAAAGAAACAATTCTGCATGTGATTCTGATGTATCCTAGAACCATTAAGGACCATTTGTTTGGGTATGATACTGCCTCAGTCCAAATTGTTAAGATGTAGAACAATAATTGGTGCTGTATGGGCCATTAGTCTGAACTTTATATCTAGATATATCCAAGGAGAAGTTTCTTCTTCAAAAACATCTGTGTCTGAAAAATATAGAACATAATTAGCTATGCCAATTCAACTTTAAACAATAGTTGGCAGCATGCTATTTTAGAGGCTAAGAGAGGTTTGAAATATTATTGAGGTTAGAGCAATACACTGTTAAGAAGACAAGTCAAAGTTACTACTGGTATTTTGCAAATGGATTTGTCAAATACTTAATATTTCATAAAATATGCAGAGTCTTTTATTGAGGCAGTAAATACTTTTTATAGTAACAGGTGATTAATTGAACCAAATTGCAGGTTTGCTTTTTTACCTTAACTCAATCCTCCCATCAGCCAATAAGAAATCCATAAACTCCACATTGCTTTATAATCTATCACATAGGATTTAGTGACCCAAACTATGTAATTTGTTTTGCTAACTTTAGCTCTGTGCGTATATAAAACCATACTTCTGGACTATGTATTATTGAAAATGAATATAATAAAACCCAGGATTTAAGCAGGTTATATAAAAATCGATTAGAGGTATTGGCCAAGGAATCTCCTGAATGTTTTTATTGGAAACACACACACAAATCTGGTGATAGTGTTCACACTTACTAATGAGTAACTGACAAACTAAAGAAGTGTCTTCAGAAATCTAAGAGTGAGTTAATTAAAGGTCGAATCCAGAGGAAGTCACTGTAGCTGTCAAGATATATTTTCTTCAGCTTGCAGTTGAGAAACGCCAGGAATAAAGAGAGAATGTATTCAGAAACATGCTTAAGAAAATAATTCAGTTTCTCAGATTCTCACACAGTGACCCATCTGCTTAGAGCACATTGACTGTTAATGATTGATTCTGAGTCCATTTCTTTAGCAAGTGTGTATTGGGTGCCTACAGTGCAATGGACACTGTAGAACTTTTAGCACGCCAAAACAGATTACAATAGATGACTGCACTGACCATCACCTATACTTTTCTGTAATCCAATAACTGCTTTTTAGAGCACTTTACTAGAATCAGAATATGTCAGAAGGCTGAGGCAAACTGTGCTTCAGAATTATATGTACCACAAACATCTTGCTCTTCCCTTCCGAAGACAAAAGGAGTAATGTTCCTTCATTTAAAAAGTAGAATAATATTTTTAAAAAAAATCATTTGGCACCCCCACTTGCAATGGTGACAAAATGACCAGTGGCCTTGATGTGCTTCACTGTGTATCAATAGTAAGCTAACCATTTGGGAGCTTACTTCATTCTCTTCAGACATGTCTTTTGAGCTGAAATGCTATATGCTTTTATTAACTCATGAAGGAGGTATTATTCATACAGTACTTAATTTAGTAATTATTAAGTAAGTTGTTTTTTAAGAAATGAAGCAGTAGGGGGCGCCTGGATGGCTCAGTGGATTAAAGCCTCTGCCTTCGGCGCAGGTCATGATCTCAGCGTCCTGGGATCGAGCCCCACATTGGGCTCTCTGCTCAGCAGGGAGCCTGCTTCCCCTTCTCTCTCTGCCTGCTTCTCTGCCTACTTGTGATCTCTGTCTGTCAAATAAATAAATAAAATATTAAAAAAAAAAAAAAGAAATGAAGCAGTAGGAGATAAAGCAAAGACTCGATTTGGTAGCATTTCCTTCATTCCCTTTCTATTTACTTTTCTTTTGGAGGAGTGGTCCAGGAGACAGAGAATGAAATCTATAAACCATATTCTGGGTAATAAAATTTATTTTGGACTTATCTAAACACTGCTTAGGAAAGTCCCAACCAAATATAGAAGAGCATTAAAAGATGAACATCAACTTTTAGCTCTATGATGAATCAGTGGTACTTCCTCTTTTATTCTACCTTGCTTCTGCCCTAGTCCTAATGCTGGGGGATAACTTGTTACTACTGGTGAGTGTTGCTTCACTGTCCCCTCTCTATTCATAATCCTTTGAGTTGGGAAAGTATAATTATTTCAGCATAAAAATGAAGTAACTAACTGCTTCAGGAAATTCAACTTACTATTCCTCCAGTCTAGATATTAATTATCTTAGCTCAGATTCCCATCGTACAATACTTCATCACATTTCACGTTATTTGCTTTATTACTGGAATCTTATTTCTTTCCAAAGGGGTGTTCGTAGATCACCGGTGCTTTCTTTTTCTTCAGCCAATTGCTTTCTCCGTCTGGGGGCCGATTGATTTAACAAACTAATGTCCTTTCTTCCTGGATGTGTAGATCTGACATGCTTTCTGACTCTTGTTGTTGAAGGTCCTATGCCTGTGGGTAAAATTAAATGACTCACTAATCAAGTTTTATGAGCACTTTCACACTTTTCAGATGATTCAGCAAATAGTAGGAAACTTCTTGCAACATAGTCCATAGATTCTGCTGGCTCTAAATGTCTGCCTAACAAAAGACAAAATACCTGGGTAGGTAGTGATTGAAACATGGTCTCATATTTTAGGATGTAATCAAAGGAAATGGATTTATAACTCAATTTAGGTTTCTTTTTTTTTTTTTTTTTAAGATTTTATTTATTCACCTGAGAGAGAGAGAGAGAGAGAGAGAGAGAAAGTGCTCAAGCTGGGGGAGAGGCAGGAGAGAAGCAGACTCTTTGCTGAACAGGGAATCTGACTTGGAGCTCGGTCCCAGCACCCCAGAATCATGATTTAAGCCAACTGCAGATGCTTAACTGACCGAGCCATTCAGGCACCCCTCAACTTATGTTTCTTTATACCCAAACAATAACCATGGCAACCTGAGTCTTTAGGTGTAAGAAATTTTTTATTTTTTTTATTTTTTTTTTTTAATTTAAACATATGATGTAACCCCACCACCCTCTCCCACCCCCCTTCCCCTCCCACCCCCCTCAGTTTGTTTTATGACATTAAAAGTCTCTTTTGGTTTGTCTCCCTCCCGATGCCATCTTGTTTCATTTTTTCTTTTCCTACCACCTTAACCCCCACCCCCGTTGCATCTCCACTTCCTCATATCAGGGAGATCATGTGATAGTTGTCTTTCTCCAGTTGACTTATTTCGCTAAGCATAATACCCTCTAGTTCCATCCATGTCGTCGCAAATGGTAAGATTTCATTTCTTTTGATGGCTGCAAAGTATTCCATTGTATATATATACCACGTCTTCTTTATCCATTCATCTGGTGATGGACATCTAGGTTCTTTCCATAACTTGGCTATTGTGGACATTGCTGCTATAAACATTCGGGTACACGTGCCCCTTCGGATCACTACGTTTGTATCTTTAGGGTAAATACCCAGTAGTGCAATTGCTGGGTCATAAGGTAGCTCTATTTTCAATTTTTTGAGGAACCTCCATGCTGTTTTCCAGAGTGGTTGCACCAGCTTGCATTCCCATCAACACTGTAGGAGGGTTCCCCTTTCTCCACATCCTCGCCAGCATCTGTCATTTCCTGACTTGTTCATTTTAGCCATTCTGACTGGTGTGAGGTGGTATCTCATGGTGGTTTTGATTTGTATTTCCCTGATGCCCAGTGATGTGGAGCACTTTTTCATGTGTCTGTTGGCCATCTGGATGTCTTCTTTGCAGAAATGTCTGTTCATGTCCTCTGCCCATTTCTTGATTGGATTCTTTGTTCTTTGGGTGTTGAGTTTGCTAAGCTCTTTGTAGATTTTGGATACTAGCCCTTTATCTGATATGTCGTTTGCAAATATCTTCTCCCATTCTGTCAGTTGTCTTTTGGTTTTGTTAACTTTTCCTTTGCTATGCAAAAGCTTTTGATTGTGATGACGTCCCAATAGTTCATTTTTTTCCCTTGCTTCCCTTGCTTTTGGCGCTGTTCCTAGGAAGAAGTTGCTGCGGCTGAGGTCGAAGAGGTTGCTGCCTGTGTTCTCCTCAAGGATTTTGATGGATTCCTTTCTCAGGTTGAGGTCCTTCATCCATTTTGAGTCTATTTTTGTGTGTGGTGTAAGGAAATGGTGCAATTTCATTTGGCTGTCCAATTTTCCCAACACCATTTGTTGAAGAGGCTGTCTTTTTTCCATTGGATATTCTTTCCTACTTTGTCGAAGATTCGTTTACCATAGAGTTGAGGGTCTATTTCTGGGCTCTCTATTCTGTTCCATTGATCTATGTGTCTGTTTTTGTGCCAGTACCATACTGTCTTGATGATGACACCATTGTAGTAGAGCCTGAAGTCTGGAATTGTGATGCCACCAACTTTGGCTTTCTTTTTCAATATTCCTTTGGCTATTCGAGGTCTTTTCTGGTTCCATATAAATTTTAGGATTATTTGTTCCATTTCTTTGAAAAAATTGGATGGAATTTTGATAGGCATTGCATTAAATGTGTAGATAGCTTTAGGTAGCATAGACATTTTCACGATATTTATTCTTCCAATCCATGAGCATGGAACATTTTTCCATGTCTTTGTGTCTTCCTCAATTTCTTTCATGAGTACTTTATAGTTCTCTGAGTATAGATTCTTTGCCTCTTTGGTTAGGTTTATTCCTAGGTATCTTATGATTTTGGGTGTAATTGTAAATGGGATTGACTCCTTAATTTCTCTTTCTTCTGTCTTGTTGTTGATGTAAAGAAATGCAACTGATTTCTGTGCATTGATTTTATATCCTGACACTTTACTGAATTCCTGTACAAGCTCTAGCAGTTTTGGAGTGGAGCCTTTTGGGTTTTCCACATATAGTATCATATCATCTGCAAAGAGTGATAGTTTGACTTCTTCTTTGCCGATTTGGATGCCTTTAATTTCTTTTTGTTGTCTGATTGCTGAGGCTAGGACTTCTAGTACTATGTTGAATAGCAGTGGTGATAACGGACATCCCTGTCGTGTTCCTGACCTTAATGGAAAAGCTCTCAGCTTTTCTCCACTGAGAATGAAACTTGCGGTGGGTTTTTCATAGATGACTTTGATAATATTGAGGTATGTGCCCTCTATCCCTACACTTTGAAGAGTTTTGATTAGGAAGGGATGCTGTACTTTGTCAAATGCTTTTTCAGCATCTATTGAGAGTATCATATGGTTCTTGTTCTTTCTTTTGTTAATGTATTGTATCACACTGATTGATTTGCGGATGTTGAACCAACCTTGCTGCCCTGGAATAAATCCCACTTGGTCATGGTGAATAATCCCTTTAATGTACTGCTGGATCCTATTGGCTAGTATTTTGGTGAGAATTTTCGCATCTGTGTTCATCAAGGATATTGGTCTGTAATTCTCTCCCTTTTTTTTAAAGATTTTATTTATTCATTAGTTAGAGAGAGAGAGAGAATGAGCACAGGCAGACAGAAAGACAGGCAGAGGCAGAAGGAGGAGCAGGCTCCCTGCCGAGCAAGGAACCCGATGTGGGACTTGATCCCAGGACGCTGGGATCATGACCTGAGCCGAAGGCAGCCGCTTAACCAACTGAGCCACCCAGGCGTCCCTGTAATTCTCTTTTTTGATGGGATCTTTGTCTGGTTTGGGGATCAAGGTGATGCTGGCCTCATAAAATGAGTTTGGAAGTTTTCCTTCCATTTCTAATTTTTGAAACAGTTTCAGGAGAATAGGAATTAATTCTTCTTTAAATGTTTGGTAGAATTCCCCTGGAAAGCCATCTGCCGCTGGGCTTTTGTTTGTTTGGAGATTTTTGATGACTGTTTCAATCTCCTTACTTGTTATGGGCCTATTCAGGTTTTCTACTTCTTCCTGGTTCAGTTTTGGCAGTTTATATGTCTCTAGGAAAGCATCCATTTCTTCCAGATTGTCAAATTTGTTGGCATAGAGTTGCTCATAATATGTTCTTATGATTGTTTGTATTTCTTTGGTGTTGGTTGTGATCTCTCCTCTTTCATTCTTGATTTTATTTATTTGGGTCCTTTCTGTTTTCTTTTGGATAAGTCTGGCCAGGGGTTTATCAATCTTATTAATTCTTTCAAAGAACCAGCTGCTAGTTTCGTTGATTTATTGTATTGTTTTTTTTTTTTGGTTTCTATTTCATTGATTTCTGCTTTGATCTTTATTATTTCTCTTCTCCGGCTGGGTTTAGGCTTTCTTTGTTGTTCTTTCTCGAGCTCCTTTAGGTGTAGGGATGGGTTGTGTATTTGAGACCTTTCCTGTTTCTTGAGAAAGGTTTGTATCGCTATATATTTTCCTCTCAGGACTGCCTTTGCTCTGTCCCACAGATTTTGGACCGTTGTGTTTTCATTATCATTTGTTTCCATGGTTTTTTTCAATTCTTTATTTTCCTGGTTGACCCATTCATTCTTTAGAAGGATGCTGTTGAGTCTCCATGTATTTGTGCTCTTTCCAAATTTCCTCTTGTGATTGAATTCTAGCTTCAGGGCATTGTGGTCTGAAAATATGCAGGGAATGATCCCAATCTTTTGATACCGGTTGAGACCTGATTTATGACCCAGGATGTGATCTATTCTGGAGAATGTTCCATGGGCACTAGAGAAGAATGTGTGTTCTGTTGCTTTGGGATGGAATGTTCTGAATATATCTGTGATGTCCATCTGGTCCAGTGTGTCATTTAAGACCTTTATTTCCTTGTTGATCTTTTGCTTGGATGATCTGTCCATTTCAGTGAGGGGCGTGTTAAAGTCCCCTACTATTATTGTATTCTTGTCAATGTGTTTCTTTGATTTTGTTATTAATTGGTTTATATAGTTGGCTGCTCCCATGTTCGGGGCATAGATGTTTAAAATTGTTAGATCTTCTTGTTGGACAGACCCTTTGAGTATGATATAGTGTCCTTCCTCATCTCTTATTATAGTCTTTGGCTTACAGTCTAATTGATCTGATATAAGGATTGCCACCCCAGCTTTCTTCTGATGTCCATTAGCATGGTAAATTGTTTCCAACCCCTCACTTTGAATCTGGAAGTGTTTTCGGATCTAAAATGAGTTTCTTGTAGGCAGCATATTGATGGATTTTGTTTTTTTATCCATTCTGAAACCCTGCGTCTTTTGATTGGGGCATTTAGCCCATTTACGTTCAGGGTAACTATTGAGAGATATGGATTTAGTGCCATTGTATTGCCTGTAAGGTGATTGTGACTGTATATTGTCTCTGTTCCTTTCTGATAATACTTTTTGGGTCTCTCTTTGCTTAGAGGATCCCTTTCAATATTTCCTGTAGAACTGGTTTGGTGTTCACGAATTCTTTCAGTTTTTGTTTCTCCTGAAAGCTTTTTATCTCTCCTTTTTTCAATGTTAACCTAGCTGAATAAAGTATTCTTGGCTGTATGTTTTTCTCGTTTAGTGCTCTGAATATATCATGGCAGTTCTTTCTGGCCTGCTAGGTCTCTGTGGATAAGTCTGCTGCCAATCTAATATTTTTACCATTGTATGTTACAGACTTCTTGTCCCGTGGTGCTTTCAGGATTTTCTCTTTGTTGCTAAGACTTGTAAATTTTACTATTAGATGATGGGGTGTGGACCTATTCCTATTGATTTTGAGGGATGTTCTCTGTACCTCCTGGATTTTGATGCTTGTTCCCTTTGTTATATTAGGGAAATTCTCTACAATAATTCTCTCCAGTATATCTTCTGCTCCTCTTTCTCTTTCTTCTTCTTCTGGAATCCCAATTATTCTAATGTTGTTTCGTCTTATGGTATCACTTATCTCTCGAATTCTCCCCTCGTGGTCCAGTAGTTGTTTGTCTCTCTTTTGCTCAGCTTCTTTGTTCTCTGTCATTTGGTCTTCTATATCACTAATTCTTTCTTCTGCCTCATTTATCCTAGCAGTAAGAGCCTCCATTTTTTTTATATTTATTTATTTGACAGACAGAGATCACAAGTAGGCAGAGAGGCAGGCAGAGAGAGAGGTGGAAGCAGGCTCCCTGCTTAGCAGAGAGCCTGATTCGGGGCTCGATCCCAGGACCCTGAGATCATGACCTGAGCTGAAGGCAGAGGATTAAGCCACTGAGCCACCCAGGTGCCCCAGAGCCTCCATTTTTTATTGCACCTCATTAATAGCTTTTTTTATTTCAACTTGATTAGATTTTAGTTCTTTTATTTCTCCAGAAAGGGCTTTTATTTCTCCGGACAGGGTTTTTCTAATATCTTCCATGCCTTTTTCGAGCCCGGCTAGAACATTGAGAATCGTCGTCCTGAATTCCAGATCTGACATATTACCAATGTCTGTATTGATTAGGTCCCTAGCCTTCGGTAGCCTCCTGTTCTTTTTTTTGTGGTGAGTTTTTCTGCCTTGTCATTTTGTCCAGATAAGAATATATGAAGGAGCAAATGTAATACTAACAGTGTGGCAAAGACCCAGGAAGATGTGCTCTGGAAGTCCGCTGTTCCCCTTGTTAAGTAAACTTGGTCTTGGCTGTATTTCTTGTTGATCTTCTGGGGGAGGGGCCTGTTGTAGTGATTTTCAAGTGTCTCTGCCCCAGGCAGAATGGTACCACCCTTACCAGGGGCCAGGCTAAGTAATCCTCTCAGGTTCGCTTTCTGGGGCTTTTGTCCCCTGAACACTTTCCGTAGAGTTCCAGAGGATGAGAATGAAAATGGCGGCCGCCCAGTCTCTGGCTCAGAGGAGCCAAGAGCTCGGGGCCCCAGTGTTCAATGCGCCTTCAGAGAAAAGCGCTGAATCACTCCTGTCTCCCCAGCCTCCAGCCCCGCTTGGTTCAAGGTAACTCCGAGTTGAGAGAGCACTCCTCGGCTCTGTCTCTCCAGCCAGATTCCCCACTCTCATACCTGTGAACTCTGCAACACTCAGACACGCCCGATCTTTCTGTGACCCCGCAGGACCTGAGTCCACGCTGTCCCCGCGAGGTCTTCACCCCAGTTTAGCCTCTGGAGCAATGTCCCTCCATGGAGCAGACTTTCAAAAGTCCTGATTTTGTGCTCCATTGTTCCAAAATGGAGCTTGACAGGAGCCGGCCCCTCCCCCCGGGGTCTATCTTCCCGTCGCGTTGGATTCACTTCTCTGCTGGTCCTACCTTTTAGAAAGTGGTCGATTTTCTGTTTCTAGAATTGTTGCTCTTCTTCTCTTCGATTTCCTATTGGATTTGTAGGTGATCGGAATGGTCTGATAGGCTATCTAGCTGATCTCCTGCTACTTGATGTTGTCTCAGCCTGCTACTTCTCAACCATCTTCCAGAGTACCAAACTTTTTTATTTTTAAGAAGTGTTAGCGTGAGGGGCGCCTGGGTGGCTCAGTGGGTTAATGCCTCTGCCTTCGGCTCGGGTCATGGTCTCGGGGTCCTGGGATCGAGCCCCGCTTCCGGCTCTCTGCTCAGCGGGGAGCCTGCTTCCTCCTCTCTCTCTGCCTGCCTCTCTGCCTACTTGTGATCTCTGTCAAATAAATAAATAAAATAAAATAAAATAAAAAAAAGAAGTGTTAGCATGAATGAAATTATTTATTTAAAACTTTAATTACAGTAGATTCCAAAAGTAAGATAACATCAATGATGTCTGTTAGATTGTATTATTCTTAGTAGTACTATTAGTATTACTAAAGAGGAATGCAATCATGTTACCACAGTATTTGTGTTTTTACTTTTTCGGATACTCTTTCATATGTATTATTTACCTCATTGGGTATGACAACTGATGATCGACTAAATGATGTTTTATTTTTTTTAAATTTTTTTTAAAAAGTATTTTAATTCCAGTTAGTTTGCATACAGTGTAATATTAGTTTCAGGTGTACGATATAATGATTCAGTATTTCATACATAGCCCAGTGCTCATCACAACAAGTATATTCTTTAATCCCCATTGCTTATTTCACCCACCCTCTCACCCAACTCCCCTCAGGTAACCATTAGTTTGCAGAAGTTCTCTACAGTTAAGTGTCTGTTTCTTGGGGAGCCTGTATGGCTCAGTCATTAAGCATCTGCCTTCAGCTCAGGTCATGATCCCAGAGTCCTGGGATCGAGCCCTGCATAGGGTTCCCTGCTTGGCCGGAAGCCTGCTTCTCCCACTCCAAATCCCCCTGCTTGTGTTCCCTCTCTTGCTGTCTCTTTCTCTCTCTCTGTCAAATAAATAAATAAATAAAATTTATTAAAAAAAAGTCTGTTTCTTGTTTTGCCTTCTCTCTTTTTTTTCTTTTGCTCGTTTGTTTCTTAAATTCCACATATGAAGGGTGCCTGAGTGGCTCAGTGGATTAAAGCCTCTGCCTTCAGCTCAGGTCATGATCTCAGGGTCCTGGGTTCGAGCCCTACATCATGGTCTCTCCTCGGCGGGGAGCCTGCTACCCCCTCTCTCTCTGCCTGCCTCTCTGCCTTCTTGTGATCTCTGTCTGTCAAAAAAAAAAAATCTTTAAAAAATAATTCCACGTATGAGTGAAATCATATGATATTTGTTCTTCTATGACTGACTAATTTTGTTTGGCATAATACTCTGTAGCTCCATCCCTGTCATTGCAAATGGCAAGATTTCATTCTTTTGTTTATGGCTAAGAAATATTCCATTGCATATGTGTGTACTCTATCTTTATCCATTCATCAACTGATGGACTTGGCCTTGGACTATTTCCTTAATTGACTATTGTAGATAATGCTGCTATCAATATTGGGATGCATGTATCCCTTTAAATTACTACTTTTGTATTCTTTGGGTAAATACCTATTAGTACAGTTGCTGTGTGATACGGTAGCTCTATTATTAACTTCTTGAAGAACCTCCATACTGTTTTCCAGAGTGGCTGCACCAGTTTGCATTCCCACCAAGAATGTTAGAGGGTTCCCCTTTCTCTGCATCCTCGCCAACATCTGTTGTTTCCTGTGTTGTTAATTTTAACCCTTCTGGCAGGTATGAGGTGTTATCTTATTGCAGTTTTGATTCATATTTCCCTGGTGATGAGTGATGTTGAGCATCTTTTCATGTATCAGTTGCCTGTCTGTATGTGGTGGTGCTTGGCTGGTTCAGATGGAAGAGCATGTAACTCTTGATCTCAGTCAGGGTCATGAATTAGAGCCCTACCCTGGGTGTAGAATGTACATAAAAATAAGCTGAAATTATGCTTTAATCCAGAACAACATCTCTAAATTATTAAAACAAAAATAGAATGCAGATGTTCTGAATTCCAACTTTGAAAACCTTTCTGCTACACCAGGGTTTCTCCTCCCTCTTTTATTTTTTTAAAATTTTTTTAAAGATTTTATTTATTTGACAGAGAGAGATCACAAGTAGGCAGAGAGGCAGGCAGAGAGAGGGGGGAGGCAGGCTCCCTGCTGAGCAGAGAGCCCGATTCGGGTCTCAATCCCAGGACCCTGAGATCATGAACTGAGCCGAAGGCAGAGACATAACTCACATGAGCCACCCAGGTGCCCCCACTACCCTCCTTTATAAACAAGGGATGGTATAATACTACATAAATCTGTTTCCAGCTGAACCTGGGAAAAGGTTCAGGGGAAAGATTCAAAAGGTTCAAAGGTTCAAAGCACGCATGGCTAGAACGATGGTGGTGACATTAGCAGACATAAACGGTAGAGAAAATATGTTTTCATTATGGTATTTCCCTGAAATGCTGAGTCAGATTTGCCACCCATGAGGATGGAGTAAACTCTTTTTCAGACATGCAAAGTTTCAAAAATGTAGCTTCTATGTAACCTTCGATAGAAAGCTTCTGACAGATGTGCTCTGCCAAAAAAAAAAAGGGGGAATAGACCACAAAAAGAGACATGGGACTGAGAGAGAGCTATACAACATAGAAGAGGCAAAGTGAATCCCAGAGATGGTGGTGAAAGATGATCCCAGGATGGCAGTTGTGTTGTAGGACAACATCGTCCAGATTGGTGCAGATTAGAGGCTCCAGGAGTGATTTCTTCAAGGGATAAACCTGATGAAATATCACATATTCTTGTATATGTTGAGAGTCAATTTATCCAACAAGGAGGGAGTTAATTAGCTAAATTATCTATTAATATATGGAAATTTGGAAATGGAAGCATTAGGTGTAGAGTAAACAAAAGTTATGCAGGAAAGAAAAATTAGTACATTACAAGTTTCAGCTGGAAATAGATTTACATAGTATTATTATTGTAAACATTAAATAGTAATCTAAACACAAGTTTGTTCTATTGGGAGAATGGGAGGAGGAAAAAAGGAGAAAGTGATGTGTTGCAGTGTGAGTGAAAAAGAGCTAACTCCTCATTTGCTCTACCACATGCTTGTCAGGAAATCAGGAAATGCTTGTCAGAAGTCAGGAAATAATAGCTGAAGTATACAAGGAAAAAGAAAAAACAAGAGACATCGTAAATAAAGTATTTAAATGTATGGAAGTAAAGTAAAAGAATCCGCTAAAAGAGCAGAAAGTCTACCTTTGGATAAAGGGAAGAGTGTGGGGAGTGGTGGTGACAGTATGCTTTTATTTAAACACTGAATTCTGTAGAATGGTAGAATCTTAAAAATATCTGTATATGTGACTCTGAGGTAAAAGAAAGGAAAAAACAACTGCAAGAAGGCAGAAGAGAAGAGATTCCTCTTAGCAAGATGGATTGAGGATTCCAATTAAGGGTGAAGGTAATGCAGAAAAGGAAAGTACAAATTAATAAACTTCAGGGAATTTGACTCCAGATTATCTCTTACTTTGCCAAAAAGAGAATGAGCTAATGTCTTCTGCTGAAAGTCAAAGCAACTGAATATTAGAAAATGGTGGGATTGTGACAGAGAGGGAAGATGTATAAAAAGATTACCAAGCATCAGTAGTATCAAACTGACATTAGATAACCTGAGTTTGTAGGGTGCTTTGTTAGTGATGCTCACGGTTTTCTGTAGCAACTACCGTCTATGAGTGAAATAGCTGATATTGAACTTGGGGGCGTATTAAGAGTTGGGAAATGGTGAAGGTGAACCAAGGGAAAGATAAGATTCTAGGTTGTTTCTAGCCCCTTAGAATTTAGAGAGGCTGAGGTGCCTGGGTGGCTAATTCTTCAGACATCTGCCTTCAGTTCAGGTCGTGAGCCCAGAGTCCTGGGATTGGGCCCTGCATCAGGCTGCCTGCTTAGGGGGAAGCCTGCTTTTCCCTCTCCCACTCTCCCTGCCTGTATTCCCTTTCTTACTGTGTCTCTCTCTGTCAAATAAATAAAATCTTAAAAAAAAAAATTTAGAGAGGCAAATAAAGCCATATTTGGTATTCCCAGGGAAATTAGAAGAGATCAAGAGACTGGGGGTTATATTATAAAGAAAAAGAGAATGAGAAAAGAGGGCATGAGATGAGTGTCGAAGATGGGAATTGCAGCTTTTGGGATTATAGTGTAGAACTTCTTCTGAACCATAATGACTAGGTAAGCGAGCCCCCAGTCCAAATAGGCAGCCAGCATCAAGCAGGTCCGTAGCAACACATGACAGCGATGTAGCCATTGGGAGTCTGTATTCCCAATGTAAGAGCTCAGCCCCATTGTCCTCAGGTGCAATGTAGAGAAATCACAACCACAAATACATAGAGTTTAACATGGGTAAGCAACTCTAGTCAAGAAGCAGACCTGTAAATTGCCTTCAAGCATGTGGTCCTGTGCTCACACTGTGCTAGGAATGCATTACCATGCTGCAAGCGGTTAATTAATCAAAGCATGTCCCTTCTGAAATATGCAGATAAATTAGGAAGGAAAATTGAATCTTTGTTATGTGATTTTTCTTAATGATTAGAGTGTGTTCTAAATAAACAAAAACAAATTGATTGCCAAAAACTATGTTAATGTGCTTTTAATTCAAAAGGGCTAAGCATATAAAAGTCAGAATATTGAAAGTTAAGATTCTCATAGAAACATTAATTTGATAACATTATGCATACTAGGTGTGGGAGGTTTATATTTTATAGCATAAAAGCAGTAGGAAATATTGCAAAATGTAGCTCATTTAAACAAAATGAAATAACAAATTTAGGGGAAAGTCATTAAATGTGATTATGGAAAAAATTATTTTGTAACCTGTATAGAAGGGTTATAAAATTTAATTTTAGGAAATAATGCCTTCAAATCTTTTCAAAAAATGTTTTCAATGGAAATTATTCATTTTTATCAAAAATCAATTTCCCTAGCACATTGTATATTCTGACATGAGTTTATGCCTTTCATTTGGAGTTCAGATTTGATCCTAATAGACCAAAAGGAGAACCAACTGGCTATTTTCATGGCATAGTTCATAAAGATTTCGTAGACTAAAAATGAAATTTAAGGGTTTAGAATTTTTTTTTAGTATACAGAGAATATGGAGGAAATTTTAAATATGAAGAAGCCAGCCAGTGTGCTAATACTTGGTTATATATTTGACCTCTTTATATTTCTATTAACTATTTGCATATATACATTACGGAAATTCCAACCTGATCATACCAAATGTTTTATTTATGTGGCATAGGAAAAGAAATGAACTTAAGGCATGTTCAGGGAAGGAAGTGGGCCAGAAAACAAACCTACAGCCTTTGCTTTGTCTCTGTTTCCATTCCTGCCTCATGAACTGGACAGCAGGTCTGGAAGCTTAAGTTCTCCCGTCCAGCTGCACTGAGCCCTGGGTGGATGTTTCTGTCACCTTGGCTGCAGAGGCTCCATTCATTCTATAGGAAACAGGAGTGGTGGACCCATGAAGCAGCTCCTTGGAGCATGTCACCTCCCAGTCCAATCAGAACTAAAGGCAAGAAGGCAGGAAGGAAAGAAGGCAGGCAAGCAGGAGGGAAGGAAGGAAAATATTTTTAGCATTATAATTGTGCCTCAATTATAATGATCACCAATTCCAAGTATTTAATTGATTTTTAAGTAATAATAAAGATTTTGTGTTCCTTTATATCAAATATAAGTTATTTTTTGGTGCAAATTAACAAATGAAAACCAAAAGTACCCTCACAAAGGAACAGATAATAAAAATATAAAGATAAATCGACATGCTGCTAACATTTCTGTTTTCCATTGTGTTTTATGTCATAGCAAGGCAATCT
Source organism: Taxidea taxus jeffersonii (assembly GCA_003697995.1). NCBI lineage: Eukaryota > Metazoa > Chordata > Mammalia > Carnivora > Mustelidae > Taxidea > Taxidea taxus. Next base: position 35,037 of record RCUC01122732.1, read on the forward strand.
ACAGAACAATAAATGTTCATTCATAGAAGTGAGATATGTAAATTCCTGAGCTAGCAGACTCCTGGCCCAGTATTCAAAATGCCCTTCAAAAAAGGCACAATGGTCTGCATTTTTCACTGGAAAAAATTCTATGCAACCACATTCCATGGCAATGAACTCTTTATAAGCTTGATGAAGAAAAATGCTTTGTATACTTACTTTCATCTTTACCCCTTGCTATTTTCTGTTTCCAAACAAACCGAAGGACAAATGCAAACTGCCAGCTCGCAGGATGTATAAGCAAGTGTTATTGAATATTCAGAAGTCCGGTGGTATTTCTAAAGTTCAGCAACAAATCACTTAGAGTCTTTCTTTTGTTTTTCAATTTTCCTTATTCAGGCACCACAAGGCCACATAAGGAGGGTGAGGTCCCCGGAGTGGACTACATTTTCATCACCGTTGAAGATTTTATGGAATTGGAGAAAAGTGGTGCTCTCCTAGAAAGTGGGACTTATGAAGGTAAGCACAGCTTTACTGCTCACGGTATTCCATTGCTGCATCACATTTTTCTCCTTTGATTGGGATGCATTAGGACACCAGATTACCAATATGCTACTGTTTTTGGTGTGAGAATGTTAATGATGTCGTTTCAGAAAAGTATTTCCAAAAAAAAAATTTAGACTACCTATGGATTAATTATACTCTTCAGATACTGACAGATATGTATATATCCACTGAAGTCAGCTTGGGATGGCATTCTGAGGCTAAGCTGTGATCTTCCAAATAAATTACCTTCATCTCTGGGGAGTATTTCAAAGAGCACAGGGCTTGAGTTCCAGTCCTGTCATTATCTCTGTGTGGTTTTCTTCAGGTTCTTCACTTTACTGGCCTTCACTTGCCTCCCGTGCAAAATGATGAATTAGGAAAATATGATCTGTGCATGCTCTCCAAAGCTCTGTTATAATAGCCAGGTTCCTCGTGCACCTGAGGCAAACATGAACAGTAAATGACACTAATAGCTTGGATGTAGGGAGTATGTTTCAGTAGAAAGAGCACTGTAACATGAGCCAGAATCTGTTCTCCGTTCCAAATCTGGCTTTATTACTTAGCCACTATAAATACTAAATAACTCAATTAGTGTTTCTGAACCTCAATAGGATTAGCTGTTAAAGGGGAATGGTAACATTGAAAAATATGACTAACAAGTTAATGTGATCACATTTATACATTTAAGTGACATCCACATGCATATAGTTTATGTCTCATGAAATTATCTGTGTATGCATAAAGAAACTTTAAAATGATATGACTTAAAAAAAGTGGAGAACACTATTTTTTTCCAATTTCACAGTTATTCTATGTGTGAACTATATTTATATATTTGTTATTAACTTGAGATGAATCTAGTTTTACTGTACTATAATTAGTAGTAATATTACAAACAAAACTAATAGTATATACATTGCTGCTTAGTGCATAAAATACCTGAGGTCTATCATCAGCAAATAAGTTGAGTTTATTAGCAGTTTGGCCCCCCACTTACTCCTTCATTTACTTGTGGATGCCCAGTGGACTATAGTTATTTGAGAACTTAATATTTTTAAAGTTGTTAGAAGTATTAAAATCTTTTCTTTTACTTAGCACACTCCTAAGGTAATTTAGGCTGAGACACATACCTGTTTTATGGCTAAGACATTTACTTGCTTATTGTCACATTTACAGGAAATTTGGCAAAAATACCCAGGAAAAGAAAGTGGTTTACACATGAGTATCATTTCTGGTTCACATTGTCAAAAATGAATAAAAGTGTAAGTTGATTGAAAATATTTTGAGTACAGAGCACCTGAGTGGCTCAGTTTGTTAATGTCCAACTCTTGGTTTTAGGTCATGATCTCAGGGTCGTGAGATTGAGCCCCATGTGGGGCTCAGTCGGGAGTCTGCTTGAGATATTTCTCCCTTCTCTCTTCCTCTTTGCTCCACCTACTCATGCTCTCTCTATATATAAAATAAATCTAAAAAAAAAAAGAAAGAGAGAGAGAAAATATTTTAAATACAAAAGCTGTGTTGGTCATATAAGCTGCCTTACACTATATAAAAATAACTATCTGTATAAATCATATAAAATACTTATATCAAAGAACTCAGAGTTAATAAACAATAAATTTCGTAGTATATTTTCCTGTAGGCTTTGTGACATTATTTGTGGCATTCACTAGTTTGCATGCCTGCAATAATAATGCATTGTATTTAATTACCTTACTTAAATATTATATTTGTGTAACAAAGAACCAGTGGCTTAACATACAGGAGCATTCCAAGAGTAGTATGATTAACATTATGACCTTTTCTTTTTGTTTTTAAAAATAAAGACTCTGTTAATTGTCTAGAAGGTGAAAAAATTAAACCAAATGTTCATGTTAAATTTCCACTAATTTCATGATAAACCAGATGTCATGAAATTTAATAGCAATATTTAAAAATAAAGTCTTACTTAAATTTTAGGTTCCAGTTAAATTTTGAGGGAACTATCCTGAAACCATACAAATGTAGACACGTTTTGTGAACCAGGGAAGGTTGTCCTGAATCTTCTTTAGGCATCTTTCCAGTGTTGAGAGTTTAGTTTTCTATAGTTTGGTGCCAGCTTGTTAATTGCCTCTATGTACATAGAACTGATCATTGACTAACAAGGCTGATTTGTATATATGACTTCAGGGAATCAGTACCATTGTTTGCAAATACACAAGGTGTAGTTGGATGAATAAAGTACTCCTTTTTCAGGTCACATCTATCTAGGAAGAAAAACTGGGGAGCATTCTCAAATCTCAGGATCTTTCGGTTTTTCTATAGTTAAAGCTGAGAACCAGTAGAATTGACATTGTAATGAAAATCACTATTCCTTCAGGACTGATCGTAAGCTCTAGGCTCAGGGTTACCACTTAGTGTGTTATTCATCAAGGAAACCTGAGAAATGCCTCTTCTGCAGTTAACACTTTCAGAATATATAGAATAACAATCATGTGCTGCTCACCTAGACAAAGAAAGACCTGAGAGCTTTTATATTTGTCAAACTTTCATGATATCAGTATCTCGTGTCGTTTCTTCAGTAAAGTCCCAGTTTTTCTATGTTATATTTTTCTCCTTCTGCAGTGTTTGGGCCATTGATCCCTTCCCTCCTCCTTGCTAGAACATTCTCATGCCTTACCAGTACTCTAAAGCCCTCAGTCAGACTAAAAAATGCATCTTTGATATCTGCAAGTCCACTAAAGAAAATAGAAAATTGGATTACTCTCAGTGTTAAGATTATAGACTTATTAACTAAGTTGGGTCCTTAAGACTGAGTCCAGCCCACAAACCAGAACATCAAGATTGCTAATGCAATTGGAGGTAGGGAGATAGCTCTTGCTGCTTCTTTTTCATAAATACTTAGCAACTTAACTTGTGCATTTCTTGTCAGAAACTGGGAACCCATTCATTTTTATTATTATTATAAAGATCAAGGAAGTCCTCTATAAAATGTTTAGTTAAGATGCCCATCATTGAGAAAAACCAGTCTTACAGTATTCATCCCCACTAACCAGTTTCCAACAAGAAACACCTACCTGAAAAGTAGTTATGAGGAAGAATATATTCTTTCAAGTTTTTCTCATATGTGTGTATTTTTGTCTCATTGTCAGTAAATAATTTTAATCTTGGTGAATAGATGTAGATATAATGGAGTTTGTCCATAGACTGGAAACAAGATGGACTGTCCTGAATTGCAGATCTGCCTCTTGGAAATTGGCTCCAATTACTTGCTCCAAAAGAATTCTTTTCCTTACCTGAGGCTGCAAGGAAGGCCTTAGCACACTTGAGTTACTATCTACAGTCATGCCACATGATCCCAGGCAGTGTTTTAGCAGATTCTGTCTTTTCTCTGCAGCACCAACTCCTCACTCAGTCTAAGCCCCTCATTTCAGTCTGCTATGTATAGCTGCTGAATGCCTTTGCATGCAAATGGCCCAAAGGTCTTGGTTCTGAGGGATCATCAGGTCTGGGTAAACAGCCTCTTTTTTCATGCTTGGAGGATCTCATCCTTACCTTTTCATATCGACTCAAGTTTAAAATTAAGTTTAATAGAACAAAGCCCAGTGGTGAGCCTGATGTAAAATCAAGTAAGAGACAATATGAACCTTTAAGTCAGGACTGAAGGAGTAGGCTTCATGTGAGCTCTGTTAAATGCAGATAATTCCTTTAGGATTAAGATCACATGTAGATATAAGTGAGACACCAAGAGGTAGAAATAAGTAAGTTGATCTGGTAAGCTAAAGGAGAAGTTCTCTGAAGCAGTGTCTGTGGGAACTGTCCACAGTGCTGACTTAACCATGAATCCTAAATCCATGAATCCTGCCTGACCTCCTTCCAGTTGTCTGCAATGTTGCATTCATGGTCTCACTGACCACTCACACCAGTTGCCTGCCTCAGCCTTTGTTCTTAATGTCATTATTAACTAACCCCATGTCTCCTGAGCTGTGCCTGGAATCTCATTTCATTAACTCATCTACTGAGATCATCCACAGTCATGTTCCAGAGCACACTTCTGTCATATCATCGATTAATGTATTTTGCTATTGTGCTTTTAAGTGGAAACAAGGCTATTTTTCTATCTGTTGAAGAAGCCACTGATCCTAAACTTCAGTGTTTCTTTTAGATGAACATAACCTCAATTGTAATATTGCCCCAGTTTTTAAGAAGAGTAAGTCAAGACCAGCAAATTATTTGGGCATCTAACAGAATATAGTACAAATATGACAACTCACTGTCACCTCAATTCTGTGGTTTTTCCTAGACATAGACCTAATTTATATGGACTTGAGCCTACTCCAAAAGCACACCTTTACTTTCCTAAACAGTTTTATAACAGGGATTATGAAATTCAATATGTTCACTTCTGTACATAAAAGTATGGTCCTTCCTGGTGTAGCACATAAAATCCTGTTAAAAAAATATTATTAAGTACCTGGGTGCCTGGGTGGCTCAGTCGGTTAAGCATCTGTCTTTGGCTCCGGCCATGATCTCAGGGACCTGGGATCAAGCCCTGCATTAGGTTCCCTGCTCAGGGGAGAGTCTGTTTCTTCCTTTCCCTCTGCCCCTCTCTCTCCCTCAACCAACCCGCTCATGCTTTTGCAGACATGTACTCCCTCTCTCTCATATGGGGAAATAAAAAGTCTTTAAAAGAATTACTAAGTACAAATAATTTTCTGTGAAAATAACTTGGGCAGTTCATGATGAGAGAAGAGAAACAACAAATTTTATGTAAGTCCATTTCATTTTACTAAAATCAGTATCAACTTTTTAAAAAATCATAGCCTTGATACATTTATTATTGAAATGAGAATTTCTGTTTTCAATCAAGATAACATTGGGTGATAAAGGGATACTGAAACCAAAGAAAAATCATTACTGGTACTATAAATAATATTGAGAAATACTGTTCTTCTATCAATCCAATTTCTACCCACTGAAATGTAAATAATATTTCCTGAAGGGCAGATCAGTGCTTAAATTGATGCCAAGATTGTTGTCATTCCAGGATCTCTGTAACAACAGTAGATTCTTAGAGCTTGCAGTTAAAGGGGTCCAGTTGTTATTATATATACAGATTATAACATGTTTTTATTTTGATTCTTGCTCCTTTTTCTTTCTTTTGGCAATATCCCTACAGTGGAAGAGTCTAAGCCATACATTTGGGTGTTCATTTCAGGAACACTAAGCATTTACACATAAAGCTCATTAAATCTTTATTTGACCAGTAGAGGAAAACACATTAATGAAGTTTTATACCCCTTTGGGATCTTATAATGCCAGGTTTATTTTCTTTCCTTTTTTCTGTAAGTGATTCTGTCTGTATTCAGAGCTGTTGACAGAGAGTATATGATTTTTTGCATGCTGCTTTGCTCTTGTGTAAGGCACAAAGCTAGATGTATTATTGTGCTTTAAAATGTGACAGAATATCTTTTTGGTTTGGGACCTTTTGTAAGTTCAGCTTTTTCCAAAATATGTAATGCAAATGCCTAATTCTAAGTATTTTTCTCCCAAAAGAAACTAGAAGAAACAAATAAAGCAATTAATTAACTAATTTAATACTATTACTATCATATAAATTATAACTTAAAGACTAAAGTCAGGGAATATGAAATGACTTGCTTGTTATTACTGAAAGTACAACGTTAACCAGTTTACAATAGCTCTATAAATTTTTGTCCAGTTGTAGTTAAAAGGAATAGGAACTGCATTTTTGGAGCATGTCATTAAAATAAAGGCAATATTCATGGGCATAGGACTCGCTTCAGCTCTCTCACAACCCATAATGGTAATAATAGGTAAAGCCTAGGTTTCCAAAACCGTGATAGTCAGTATTTAATTAATTTCCTTCAAGGTCATGTCTTTAATTACAATGATTTTCTAACTCCTGTATATATCCCCTATAATTTTTTTTCTGAAACAAATTAAGACTTCACCTGAAAAAAATGTAATGCCCCTCATTTCATGGGAAGAAAAAAAATGCATGACTTTCAAATTTTTCCTGGTATTTCCACTATCCAACAAGTAGACCTTTTTGCCTTTCCTGATGGGATGGATATTTTCAGATACTCTGAGTTGTCTTACTTTAAATTGACTCATTTCATAGGAGACACACAGGAGTTTTGATCACTTTGATTACCGTGGTCTTCTACACGAGAGCGTATGTTTCTGAAATAACATCAATATGGTGGATGACCAATGGCTCTTGCCATTAGTGTTAGATTAGACATACAGACATTTTGAAAGAGATGTTTTACTTGCCTCAGTTATTTTCAGTGCTGTCTGAACGTCTCCTTCCAAAGTTTCTTTCAGAGACTTCATTTTATTTCACAGACTAATGACTTGAAAACTATAAACTAACATCTTTCCTTACAAAAGTCAGTTTTGTATTTGAATTTCAAATCTGAAAAGTAAAACTTCTTGAGACATTCTTTCTTATATCTTTTATATTCCTGCTCTGAAGAACAGAAGAGTCTAGAATCTGATTGACCATGGATGTTCTTTCTCTCAGGAGAAAGAGAAATCACCAAAAATAGAAAAAAAATTTTGCCTCATTTTTATTGCTAAGTATTTTATTTCAAAACATTGTTACCAATCTCCAGGAAAGTTACAATATAGATAGATCATTTTATGAATTGTTTTTATAAGCTACAAATTTCATTCATGCACAAAAACAATATTTGAAATTTTGAGGCCTCCATTAATCATCCTGCAAAGCATATAGATATTTTCAGTGCTTTCAGTAAAAATTATGAAGTAACAGTTCTAAAAATACTCTGCTGCCCTGTGTTTAAAAAAAAAAAGCAATCACGTTATAGAGGAGTCACACCACATGAAAGCTCTTCCTTGTTGAAGGCTTAGAAACTCTGACAATTAAAAAAATAAAATAAATAAAGAAACTGGCAATTACGGAAAATCATTCATACGCTAGATTAAAATTTAATATGGTGATACAGTCTGTCTTTCCTTATGTAATCATTACCTCTCTTAGATCTGTTATAGGTTGTATTTGTAACAACCAGATAAAATTAGGATAAGTGGTTAACATATCTTCATGAGACTGTTTTCATGAAAGGAAATTCTAAAGACATAAAAATGTGAATTTTAACAGACCAGTTAAAAACACAGATTGATATCAATTATTAATTATAATAAAATGGAGAGTTTGACTTATACTGTCTTCAGCCTATTTATATTAGCTATGCTGGCCTCCCTTCTGTTCTTTGAACAGAACAAACACATTTCTACCCATCTGGGATCTTGAATTTGTCATTTTATTTTCCAGGGCTACTTGTTTTACAAATAACTACATATTTCATTTTCTCACTTTAAGATTTTCATTTAGAAGTCTTCAGGAAACTCTTACCTGACAACCGAATCTAAAATTGCACCTGCCAACATTCTCCGACCCCTTCCTCTGATTTGTTTTTCATCGTAGTTACTATATAACTGAAATTATAGCTTGTATCTTGTCTATTTGGTTATTGTCAGTATCCAAACCACTTGAATGTAAACTTTAAAAGGTCAGAAAATTTATTTGGATCATTGCTAATTCTTAAGTTTAGCACCTAGGAAGCACTCAGTGAATATGAATTGAATAAATGAATGGATGCCTAAATTCCTTCCTCAAACTCAGCAATGGAAAACCCTTATTCTCACATAGAAATAGAGCCTGGCCTGAGACCCTAGGACACATCCACTTCCTAATTCAAAATGTTCTAGGTCAATAGTATGGAGTTGTAGCACCAATTTGACCCCAGAATCTTGTACTAGATTAAGCTTATATGATAATTGTATTATTTCATTCTTGTCTCAATTCTCATGATTAACCTTGTGAATCCCTATTCTGAGTTCCCATACCTGTTTGTCTGTCTGTGCCCCACAAACTATAACACTGTCTCCAAAATATGGTTCTTACCTTGCTATGGTCATTCCTCATAGTTTGGTTTCTTCAGTACAGTAATTCATGATTTGTCAAATCAGTCAAAATCAAAACCTATAGACTTGGTCAACAAAACTATATCTCCTATTAAACCCCTTCTCCATTCAAGTTCTATTGATTGTACTTACCTAATAGTTTTTGACTTATGCCCTTTTGTATAATCCCTGGCTTGTTCATGTTGTTTTTATTTTTTTTCCATAAGTATTACAAAGACTTTCTTGATTTCTCTACCTTCAGTACAGAAAGTCAGTGAAGAGTTGGAGAATAGAAGTAATGAGTCCAAACCTTTGGAGAGAGAAAAAGATGCTAGGTTGTATTAGAAAATATGCAAATTCAGAAAGTTATTTTAAAACAAAGGAATTAGTATGTGTGTTCTCTCACTAAAGAAATATAAAGGCATTTTAATTAATGTGGACATATGGTGCTTGGAATATATAACATTCACTAACATTTTCTGGCTGGTTTTCAATAAACCATAAGGGAGCATGAGTTTCTTTATTATTTTTTTATTCTTAGAGAATTAATGGAAATCAAATTTTATTCCATTATTAATTCTACACTGCTAATAAGATTTCTACTCCCACCTCATCCTTCTCTTTCTTTCATTTTACATGAGAATGGCTTTAAATTTTCTTATAATGTGTGAAAGTTTTATTTCTTTCACCAAATAGTTAATGGACTAAGTGATAAATATGAACAATTCTTAATTTAAATTGGAATACTGATGATAACCCAAATACTGAACACAACATAAGGAGTAAATATATAGGAAGCTCAAACTGAGATGAATCTTATGATGATGGGTAAATCAAAGAAAAAGACTTAATTTAAAATTTTCCAATGAGTTTTGTTTCTCCCCACCCCCATACTTTCCTTCCATATGTAAGAATGTTACTCAACAGGCATGCACTTGACTAGAAAAACCCGCCCTCTGACACTGTGACCTGGTATTGGAGGGTGCTGTTTCCCAAGGGGGTCTGTTCCCTCAGGGCTGGTCCACAAGAACAGAAAGATTTCTCCAGGTCAGGTCCCTCAGGATTATTTCCAAGAGGATTAGATACTTCCAATTTCTACTCCCATTCTCTGAGTTCTCCATTAAACTTCCAGAGGAAAAAACATCTGATGCGGCTATGTGGTTTCACGAGAGAAGAAGCAAGCATTATTACACTTGAAGTCTAACTTGTTGCAACAAGGGTGCTTCCTATCATTTCTACCTTCAAGGATGTTCGGGAACACTCATTTTCAAATAGTATTTGCAAGTTTGCTAATGTTAACCACTCTCTTCTCCTCTATCCTTCCTCAATGTAATAAGTCTCATTTACTGTAAAATGTAGCGGCAAATTAGGAGAGGGTACATGCAATGATTTATGTAAGGGAGAGAGAAGTGGGGATGGAGACTCCTGAAGGCCAACACACTGACAGCCTGACAGTGATTGAGGACAGGGGAAAAGTACAAAAAGTGTACAGAAGAAATTAAAAAACAGTGTCATCTAGGGTCATTTGTTATAGAGGAAGCACTCATCAGTCTCCCAGAGGACAGCAGAATATTGCAACCCAGGAGAGCTATTGATTTTCCTAATAATGACCCCGAGCTATCCAGAAAAGGTTAAGTCATATGCAGAAAAGTAATATTTGAGGAAGATTTCCATCAAAGGTGATTAAAATTTAAAGTTTGAACTTCTGAAGGAAAAGGCTAGAATATTCACCTAAATAAAATACCACAGTCTCCTGAAAATGCCAAGGAAATGAGATGAAATATTTTAGCTATTGTCTGACTGGAAACAAATTATATGTATTCTAAGTTATATTCAAATTAACTCTTGATCAAATTGTCTCAGTAATTTATAAACACATTCTATGAATGCAAATACATGATTTTCTTATGTCCCCCAAACATTTTAAGTGTATGTGAATATACTTAAGAAAAATGACTAATTTCCAATTATAATGAAGTTAGAAACTACATATTCTTTGGCCTTGGTAATGCTTTTCATTTTTTTAGTCAGAAATCCTATACGTTGTATATTTGCAAAGCACCTAATGAATATGCTAGGCTTAAAATAGATCTATAACATTATTGGTGCATTACCAAACTCTTAAAATTAATGTATTAATAAAATGCAGGTGTTCAAGTTCATCCATTTTTTTAAAGTCTTAGTGTAATAGTATGTTGACTTTTTCTTTTTTTTTTTAAAGATTTTATTTATTAATCTGACAGACAGAGATCACAAGTAGGTGGAGAGGCAGGCGGAGAGAGAGGAGGAAACAGACTCCCCACTGAGCAGAGAGCCCGATGCGGGGCTCGATCCCAGGACCCCGGGATCATGACCTGAGCCGAAGGCAGAGGCTTAACCCACTGAGCCACCCAGGCGCTCCTTTTTCTTACTTTTTGAGACAGCCACCTGTCCCCCCAAGGATCTTGAGGTGTGATAGGTACAGTCTACTTT
>RCUC01122733.1:0-21087 GCA_003697995.1 Taxidea taxus jeffersonii
CCCCCCCCAACTCCTTTGATTTCAGAGACTCTGGTCCTGGCTGAAGCATCCTGTTGTTATGCAGGAAACGTAAACAGGTAATTTTTTTTAGGTTGAAAAAGGTTTACTAAATATTTCTACTTTAACAACCATTGGCTTGCCTTTTGACAAGTACTCAGTGTTACCATTTCTTCTGTTTCTATTCTGAAGGAGTTTGGCTCTGTGGATGGGATTTCATTTCTTTTTTTTAAGAGATCTGAGAGAGAGTGCGTGCACACAGGAGCAGGGGAGTGGGAGAGAGAATCTCAAGTGGACTTCCTGCTGAGTGCAGAGCCCCTGGAGGGAATCAATCCCAAGACTCTTGGTAGATCATGACCTGAGCCAAAATCTAAAGTCTGCTCGACTGAGCCACCCAGGAGACCCTCATTTACTTTCTTAGAGACTAAATTCTAACATCTAATTTTAGTTCAGTGGAATCTGTTCTTCCCAAATTGGTAAGTTTTTAAGTAAAGTATATGGGACAATATAGCAGATGTAGAAATATTTTCATCCAACCCAATATTCCAGGAATTTAAGCCCATTTTTTTATGCAGGGAAAAAACTTCCAAAAACACAGAAATATACTGTATAATAGTTTTATTTTTCTCATTTTACTATTTTTACATTTTATGCACAAATATTTTTTATCTGAGTAAAAATAGAAAATAACTGTTTCATGTAAAATTACAAAAAAAAATAAAAACCACAAAGCAATACATAATTGTTATTATGACCGTATAAGTGTCTTTATTTAAAGAGTAAAAATGTATGCAAAAATCCTCCTTCCTTTTACAAAAGACTGAGAATATTTTTTTCTGGCAGCAAGTGAAATATCACTGAAATATCAATATTTTTACACCTTCTAGATGTGAAGACATTAAGTTAGTCACAGGTTGTTTTATAATTATGAGTTTTAAAACATTTTTGTGCTATTTCAAAGATACACTAGTTCTTTTTAAAAGGCAGTAGCATAAAATGATGAATATGGAAAACAGCTGACCTCGCCAAAATTATTTGGAGGCACAACCCTTTAAAGATTTGTCACACTTGAGTTTTGCTGTTGAATGGGAGAGAAAAACTGAACCATTTCCCTAATGACATGGATTGATAAAAAAATTAATGTAATATGATGAGTCGATCCATGCGAAGATCAACCACACACTGCAATTCTGTTTAATATGTCTGATTTTCTGATATCAACACAATTTCCAAGCTTCAAGATAGATACATATGAAAGCTGGCTCAGTAAGAACCTCATGCAGAAAACAAATTTTAAAACAAAAATGGACATTCCTTATTTTTGTACTTAGAGGCTAAAAGATGACCATTTTATCTTTCTTCCTTTAAATACAATGTAAATTTATTCATAAAAACAGCAAAGAATGAATAGCATGAATTATATTTTCTTTTACAACACAAGTTCTTTTTCAATAAAAGAGAAGATCGCCTGGCTTTCTAATGATTGTAACCTCAATAAGGACAATGGAAATAGTTTAATATGTAAGTTGATAAAAAGTAACCGAAGTTTCTTGAACCAACCGGGAAAATCAGTCTCATGACTTCACCTGTATTCTAGTACATAAAATGATGGTGACAGATGAAGAAGAAAAAGAAAAATGAAATAGCACCTGATCCTGTATGAGGATGATCTTTGTTCAAGTTCTAATAGGGAATAAAATAAAAACTGCTGAAGGAAGAAAAATGGAGAGAATATGTTCTTGGAAAAAGGAATTTAAGGAATGCTTAAAGGAGAAGCAGCAATAGTTTGACTCTGGAGATCTATAAGAAATATGGGTGTTCCTTGCCTTAAAATATATACATATAGTTGCAACATAGTTTGTCATCTCGCTAAAACTTTAAAATAATGTCTCCCCAAAAGCATTTTAAATACTAAAGTCAAAAGTTGTAAGCTCTTGGTAATATACCAGAGACGTTTATTACATTTTTTAAAACTATAAGCGACTTGTCAACTCCCCAGAATGAGAAATGGTGCAAAACCTTCTTTTTTGATGATCTATTTGTTACGAACTTAAGAGTTTTTATATATTATTTCATATGCTTATTCTACTCAGATATCCTTGTAGCCAGTGCCCAAATTAAACTAATAGTTTGTCAGTCTATTCCATATGTGTTTATGAAAAAGTAAAAATAGAAGTTACGAGTTTTACTCCTTTTAGACATCCCCTGCAGGTCTTAAATGACTTAAGCATAAAAATGAACTAATGTTACAAATCGCAGTCCTATAAGCACAGCACTTTGAGCTGCGATTTGAGGTTACCAGAGAAGAAAATCAGAGATCCTTTCTCTCCTGCTTGTTCCTAGGATCTCTGCCTTATGGTTCATTCCAGACCACTATCTGGGACCAGTACAGTGACTGCTAGCAATGCCTCCTTGACTTACAACCAAGCCCTTTCCTCCTGGTTAGTCAGAAGCATCAACTGAGCTCTTATAAAGCTCTTTGGGGGACAGATTTAGAGGAAATGATGAGGGAGAAGGTGCATAAAGTAATGTATGTCAATCAATCTTCTGCTTTAAGAGGATTAAAAGCTCCTGCCAGTATCTCATGATTCGTGTATAATATCTTAAAACAAAACAAATAAACAAACAAAAAAAGCAAGCAAGCAAAAAAGAAACATTTCTAGCCATTTCTGTTTAGTGTTAGCTGGTGATAAGTAAGGAGTTTCACATATGAGAATCATATAATTAAAACATTTTTAAAATGAGTTATTATGTTTTAATATCTCTTTCCTTTTGAATATCATTATATATAGATATATATATTAAAATGGTCAAGTGGACATGTATACAGATATTTATACTCACACATATATAATATTCAAAAGGAAGAAATTCAGTAAATGGGCAATTTTGTTGGGAGAGAAGACTGTCTAAACTGGAGGTCAGAATTTCTTCTTAGAACTATGGACTAGTAACTTGCTTTTGTCTTGAAAGGGAAAGTACTGATGACTGATTAAAGTCTTCATTTCATCAGAAACATAATGACTACATAAGCTGCTTTTGCATAACACACTGGCAGAATAGGGCAATTTTGAAAAAGAAAGCAAGCAAGCCATGCCAAGCCAAACTAAATCAAACTTTTATTTTCTGGCTGCGGTATACCTTTTCAGTTTTTTAAATCTCTGACAGGAAAAACAGAGATCATTTCAGAATTTTTGTAATAGTTGGTTTATTAGAATTAAATGCCTCTCTTAAAATAATTTAAATTCTTGGCCTGACATTATGAATAATCTATACAGAAAATCCTTAAAATAAGCTTGAGTTAAGCCAGATTTCAACCTGGATCTCCTTCTTCAGCAATGCTCTTCTGCCAGTTGACTTCTTATTGTCCTTTGCTTGCAAATATATAAATTATTTTAATAACTTGATACTCTTAGTTTAGTAATTTATTAATATTATAATTTTATTTGATATGAATATTTTAGCTCTGCTTGATTAGATGAAACAGGCACACATGCTTTAGCTGTGAAAAATTCCATTTTCTGGTTCTATGTAAAGCAACATCTAAAGCAGCAGAGAGGGGAAACAGTTATATTTTCAAAAATAGTTAAGCCAGACTGTTTCCTGGAGATACTTCTTTTATTTTTCATCCTCAGATGCTACTGACTATTTTTGGTAGGGCTAGACATTAATACTGACCAGTTTAGCTTTCCTGACTGTTAACAAACTATCCCACAATGAACCTGACTTGGTGCTGAAGACATTGTGGTGACCTTTAACATACACGTATTCTAAAATATATGCTCAAAGTAAAAAGATCCAAATTCACAAGAGTATGAAATATTTATAAAAAAATCATGCATCAGATTGTACAGTCTAGAAATAAAAGAAGATTCAAATTCAGTAATAAAGGTGAGAGCAATACTTGCTCTAATATTTAAGAAAGACCTCGGGCTCCCAGACAGTTCTGGGCTCAATTATCCTTTTCCGTCTGCAGAGAAGCAGTGGCCAGGGCTACTGCTGTGACCGGCTGGGCAATCCCGTGCAGCTGCATCTTTGCAAGTTTCTTCTGTTCACATTCTGTGACCAAACGGTTCAACTCTGCTGCACTGTATCCAATAAGAGTCTTCAAGTCACAGACAAACTTGTACACAAATCTCTTGCCTTGAACTTTACAAATCATGTCCCCATCATAATAATACCTTTAAAAAGAAAGACACATTAGGACTATAGGAAAAAACCCAGAATTCGGGCTTGTTACAATAGTTCAGATCCCTCCTTAAGCAGGAGCCTAGTCCTGTCTCTACCCCAACAGCAACTAACATTGACGTTACAGAGAAATATTTAATGTTACTATCCAAGGAAACTTTGAAACATTGCTTACTAAAATTTCAATGTTCAGTATTCTAAAACTCGATGTACTAAATTTTCAAACTGTATTTCAACAATTATGATAAAATACTGATTTAAAAACGAACACTACTAAAACAAAACAAAAAACCTTGGAGTAGTAATAGAACCTAAGAACAAGGGCTTGGAGTCAGAATGTCAAGATTCAAAATACAGTGTCTTGACCAGGTGTGATTTTGTCACCACATAAAAGTCAACTTTTCTCTAGGTTTTTATTCCTCGTCTATACAATGAGGTCAAAAACAGTACTTACCCCCTCCTAGAACTGTTGGGAGTTAAAAGGATTACCTTTGCAAAGTGCTCACTTAAGCACACAATGACTGGCACACAGTCCTCTATAAAATGTAAGCTATGTTAACAATTCAGAACCCACACAGAAGGAGAAATTTGTATTAACACATATCCTATGGACTGCGGGCATGTCCACTTTTCTGCACTGTACAAAATCCCTTAAGTTGCAGCTAGGCCTTTGCTGTCACCATTTTAATATGTAAAGGCTCTCCTTTCAGTGAAATTCTCCAAATCCAATAGGGAGCCTCAGAAGTGTAAGGAAAGGGTTAGAAGACAGATAGGATACAGAAAACCACGGAAGGGGACATCTTAAGAAAACAAGGTTTCTATACCTACAAAGACAAATCTGGAAGAAGTCCCTCTAGAAGCTTAGTTTACTGCCACTATGTGTGGAAATAGAGCTGGACTTAGATTTACTTTGGAAAGGTTTATTTACTGTTAATCGCTATCAGTTCCAATAAAGGGAAAAAGGTAAGTTAAGACTTGTATAGGCAGGGAGACTGTTAGGCCTTATATTTTGTTTTATTTTATTATTTTTCCCCACCTCCGTGAAGCGTTGATTTTAAAACTGCACTGCCCATCTGTACCAGTGTGAGAATAAACAGTTATGAAAGGAACGACTATTTGCCAAAGTACCAACGTGGTGTAAACTACCATATTTAGCAGGACTTTACTATGAAAGTCATTCAACTTAATCAAGAGTCCATTAACAAAAAGGCTGATCTATGTGCAGGAAATTAAGCCGCTTTTAATTTCAGAATGGAGAAAGCCTAGTAGGCAGTTATGTTCACTTTCTCAGTGAGATACAACACACAGGGCAGAGTTCTTGTGTTTCCTTTTGTGCCAATTGCGTTGAGACATAATTTAGATCTTAGCCCACAAACCACCAATTGCCTGTCATCTAGTTTAAAATGAGACTGGTATTTTAATTTCTTAAGAAAATTTCTTCACAACATGTAAGGCTATAGCAAACAGACACTTGAGAAAAAAGTAAGATAAAGGAAGAAAGTGGTTTTATGTTTCAAGGAGGAAAATGGAGTTGGAATAATCTTATGTCTCTTGGTTAAAGGTGATAAAAGAGTACACACACTGAGCTCTAATTTTACTTAGTATGTCCTTCAATCTCCTAGATGCTGTCATACAACCACATACAATAGCATTCACCGCATCTGTACCCTCCATAAAATGAAGAAAGTAGAAAGGTACATAATACCTGTATTTTCATGGACTTGATTTTGCCTTTTTTTTTTTTTAACTTGTATTTTTTTTTAGCCTTTATATTGTGAAACAGATTTCCCTAGAATCCCTCCAAGGTCCCTCCCAATCACTACCCCTGCCTTGCTCTAAAAGGTAAAAACAATCTTGTTCCATGATGGTAATTCACTGCTTGTCACCCAAACATGTATCCCTAAACTTTTCCTGTTTCTTGAACTTTATACTATAAATGCACTCATACAATATGTACTCTTTTGGGTCTGATTCCTTTGCTGAACATTACGTTTGTGAGGCTCATCCTTATCAGGACTTGTAGCCCCAGTTCATTTCCATGGACACACAGTCCACTCTTGTTTACCACAATTCATTTACTCACTCTCCTGCTAACAGATACTTGGTTTCTGGTTTTGGGATATTACAAATAATGCTGCTGTGAGCATGTGTGCGGACATATGCATGCAATTCTGTTTGGTAGCTATTTAGGGGAGAAACTGCTGGGTTACAGGCTACATTCCTATCAAAAGTGTAGAGGCGGGACGCCTGGGTGGCTCAGTTGGTTAAGCAGCTGCCTTCGGCTCAGGTCATGATCCCAGCGTCCTGGGATCGAGTCCCACATCGGGCTCCTTGCTCGGCAGGGAGCCTGCTTCTCCCTCTGCCTCTGCCTGCCTCTCTGTCTGCCTGTGCTCGCTCTCTCTAACTAATAAATAAAATCTTAAAAAAAAAAAAAAAAGTGTAGAGGCATTCCCGCTGCTCCACATCCTCAATACCTGGTACTAGCAAGCGTTTAAATTTAGACTATCCTGAGACATGCGCTGTGCCATTTTATCATCGTTTCCAACTGTGTTTCCCTGATTACGAGAGGCTGTGTGCTGCGGCATATGGTCATTGGCCATGCGGATAATGTCCAGTCCAGCGTCTATTCATGTCTCTTGCCTATTTTTTCTATTTCTCCTACTGATTTGTAAGAGTTCTTAAGTTACTTCAGACATGACTTTTATGTCAGGTTTGTGGCTTGCCTTTCACTCTCCTGAAGATGGCTTCTGTTGGCCAAATTTTAATTGTAATCTAATTTAAATGTAGTCCCAATTTCTTTTCTCCAACAGGGTCAGTGCTGTCAATTCTGTTTGATGTCTTCCCTCACCTACCGACATCATGGAGGTATTTCTGGATGCTTTCCTATTTTACTTTACATATTTAGAGCTACAAGCTACATGGAACAAATTTCTGGTATGGTATGAGGAAGGAGTTGAGTTTCATTTTTTTCCCATATGGATAGTCAACCGTCCCAGCTCTCTCGATTGAAAAGCAGGTCTTTCCTCATGTCTTTTCTCCATACCATCTTTAAGTCAAATACTCTCATATTCTTGACTCTACTTGGGCTCTCCGCTGTAATCTGTAGCTTATTTGTCTCTCCTAAGCAAATAACAACACAATATCTTATTGTTTCAGCTACAGCAAGTTTCAATGTCCTGGAGAGCAAGTCTTCCCACCCTATGTTAATCTTCTTCAGGTGTTCTAGCTCCTGCGGCACTTTATATTCCCACATAAATTTTACAATCACCATGTTAAGGTCTACAAAAAAACTTTGTGCATTGAAACTTATATTAGAGGAGACCTGACATCTTAAAGATTAATTCTAATAATATATCTGTAATTTTGAAGGGACCTGTATATATACAATTATATCAACTGCCAAAAATGGCAGCCTTAATTCTCATATGGAGAAGATCTTTAGATAGTTGGCAAAGTATGTGAGACTAAATAAGTGATAAACATATTGAAAATAAAGCATTTTAGGGGCGCCTGGGTTTAAGGTCTGCCTTCAGCTCAGGTAATGACCTCAGGGTCCTGGGATCGAGACCCACATCAGGCTCTGCTTCTCCCTCTCCCTCTGCCCCCACCCCTGCCTCCCATTGGTGTGCTCTCTCTCACTTGCTCTCTCTCTCAAATAAATAAATAAAATGAAGAAGGAAGAAAAGACAGCATTTTAGTTACTTTGAGTGCTAAGGAAAACAGTTATTTTAGAAAAGAAAAATAATCATGCTAAAATATGTAGCAGTACTTACATAATCAAGACCCTAACAATGAATGCTGATATAACCACAATTTCCATATAATTATGTAATTACATTAGGATGAAGGGAGAAAGAGTGTGTAAATATGTGTAGTGAAGAGGTGAATCATAATCTCTCAGTGTGAAATTCACAATGTCCAAATGAAACATGAAGTAGCAGTAAAAGCATATTATTTAGAAATAGAGACAAATTTCAGAGCTGTTTTACACTATGTTCACTCTTTCAAAAAAAAAGACTTTAGTTCCATATTTACATATATCCTGCTTTTTTACTTAAATGCACATACTAAATTTCCAATCCTGTGGAAAGCATAATTTCTGAGAGTAACTGTCTCAAAAAAATTCATGCTACTTATGGGATGTTACAAATAACTTTATTTTATTCCAATTCAATGCACGTAAAGGTTGAATATTCAGATTTAGAGTGAAGGTGGAAGAGAGAACAGAGAAATGGGTCCATATTATGCACCTCATTATAAAAACAGAAAATATCTGTATCTTTGCTAAAATTTATACTCAATTCACCTATGCAAATGACAGCATCTTTATCTTTTATGTAAATAAAGTTCAGAGATTAAAATATAAGTTTTTTTTTTTTTAAATTTTTTAGGATTTTATTTATTTATTTATTTGAAAGAGAGACAGAGAGAGAGATCACAAGTAGGCAGAGAGGCAGGGGGAAGCAGGCTCCCTGCTGAGCAGAGAGCCTGATACGGGGCTTGATCCCAGGACCCTGAGACCATGACCTGAGCCGAAGGCAGAGGCTTAATCCACTGAGCCACCCAGGTGCCCCTAGAATATAAGTTTTAAACAGAGTAATATATGCTTTTCTACCACATAAAAACAAATAATCTTGGAATCATCTAAAAAAAAAAATACATGCCTCAAAATTATTACTAAATATCTTTGTAAAAAGTCATTTTTGGGTGCCTGAGTGGCAGCTGATTAAGTCTGACTCTTGGTCTCATCTCAGGTTGTGATCTCAGGATCAGGGGATGGAGCCTCGCACTGGGCTCCGCACTGAGCGCAGAATCTGGTCAAGTTTCTCTCTCCATTTCCCTCTGCCCCCTTCCTCCCCCCTCAAGTCCCCCCCCACACACACACATGCCTAAACACAGACTCTCTCTAAAATAAATAAATCTTTAAAGAAAAAGTCACTTTTAACAACAGGGTGAAACTATTAGCTTTTTAATTAAATAAATATAAACAAGTCTTTTAATGTTATATAACAATGTTAAACCTAGAAGAAGTAATTTTTTAGAAAGGCTTGATAATAAAAAGAAATAATAAACAATAATAATGATAAATACTTACCTTAATGCACGACTGAGTTTCTCATAGTTCATTGTAGGCTTATTTTTACGTTGTCCCCATTTTTGTGCAACTAGTTCAGGCTGATTTAGCTTAAACTCGCCTTCATCACCGACCCAAGAAATGCAGTCTCGAGCATCCTTGTCAGTAAGAAGTTCTAGCAAAAACTGCCACAGTTGGATTTGACCATTGTTTCCTAAATTGAGAAGGACAAGTGTTGACCACAGTGCTATGGATTAATAGCAGGCAAAAGGCACCAAACAGATTCTTCTCTGGGTCATCCCCCAGCCATGCTAATAACAATTCTTTTTTTAACAAACGCTATTTAAATACTGCCAGAGAAATAATCTATATTCTTATTTTCATACAGTGAAAAAAACCCAAAATACACATGATTTGACAAATGTTATAAATACCATAAGATAATGCAAAAATACCTGTTCTGTTCCCAGGTGAACTTCTATCTTCTCCTGAAATCCTTGGAGCTCTTTGTACTTTAGCTGCCTTTGCACTACTATTTATAACTTTAATAGTAGTTGGTGTAGCAGACTGTACTGATGCTGGAATGATCTGCACAGCTGCAAAGGAAAATGGAAAAAAATTTTCTTCCTTCTAATACAAGCAGTAAAAAATCTATTAAAAGATATAAAATGCTATTAGTTTTACTGATGTGCCTCTAATTAGCTCCAAAAAAAAAGGGCCTCATTTTAAAAAAGCCTTAATCCACAGAAGTTTTGAGCAAAATTACCAAAGAAGTCCTGAGGATAAGGTATGATGTTTGCATTATGGGTTGTGTCTTAACTTGGGGAATAAGAGCAGGTCTTATTTTCAATTAACTTAGTGGCATATACACATTAAACAAAGAATTATAAAATATTTGTTTTAAGAGTATTTCATTAAAAGTAGTTTATCAAATACTGGGAAAAAATATGGACAAATGAGAACTCACATGCACTACTGGTGAGAACACCAACATCTACCCGCACTTGGTGAAAAGCTATAGTAACCCCTAGTCAGGTTGGAAGGAACCCCTGTGATAAACCAGAGAATCTCCCACACTTTTTACACTCATTCCATCATACTCACAGACTTTAAAAAAGAATAGATAGCAGTGAAAGTGAATGAAATCACACTGCAAATATCATCAGAAGTCTTATAACTTACACAAAAGCAAGTTATAAAAGGATATATACAGTTTATTATCATTTTACCCAGAAAGTTTAAACACAGGTAAAACAATGCTATAAAGTGTGGTTGCCTAGTTGGTAAAAATATAAAATATGCACAGAATAATAAACAACAAATTCAAGATAGTCATTTAAAATGAGATCTACAACAGGCAAAGTTGATACATAAAGTTTTAATTCTTATGGTGTACATAGATGTTAATTACTATACTTTATTTCTTGGTGTATCTACAATATTTCATAAAAAGTTAAAAAATTAATTTTATTACCTTGCAGTGCTGAATTAAAAGAAAGCATGAATACTCACGCTGATCAATTGTAACTATCTCATTCATCTGCTGTTCTTGGCTTGCCAACACATCTGAGGAACACACATAAAAATTTTTGGTTTACATTTACCCCAGAAATACAAACTCAAGTCAGTAAAACTCAATTCAACTGACCAGCCAAATAAACTAAAAAGCAAAACATTCAACAAAACTTATTGGCACAAGAACCAAAAGAAATACTTGATAGTCACTTTGCAAGAAAAAGACATTTTTAAGAGAAATAACAGAGAGCTCTAATTCTTTTAACATTAAGAAAAGAAATGTTAGAAAAATGGAGTTACTTTTCAGAATTCATAGTATAAAATAGCAGTTCAGATTCTGAGCTGGATAGTCCCCTAACATAAATATCCATATCTAAATCTATTTATCTATATAACCATTTATCTGTAAAAACCATTTAAAACATGGAAACCTTTAAAATCAAATCAAAGATGAGAATGTACCACACTGAAATTACTTATGCATTTGTTAGATATACATTCTCAGTCAAGATGAGAGATCTTCAGAATTTACTAATCTGTTCTAACAGAGTGAATAAAAGCTTTGAATAAAACTGCTTTAACTTTTTTTTATAAGATTTTATTTATTTGAGAGAGGGGGGAGGAGGGGCAGAGGGAGAGAGACTCTCAAGCAGACTCTGTGTGGAGCAGGGATCTCCACAATCTCATGACCTTGAATCATCACCTGAGCTGAAAACAAGAGTCAGACGCTTAACTGACTGAGCTACCAGATGTTCTAAAAGGGCTTTAACTTTATAATGCTCCTTAAAGACAGTTAAATTTTCAATTAAGCTGTAGTGGTCCTATAAGTCACAAGTGAACGAAGTAATATAACCATGGTTACAAAGATAGCTCTCAACATGAGTTACACTGTAAAAGGTCCTAATATAACCACTAAGAGATCCACTCGTAACTCATCTGTTGCTATCCCCTACCCAAATGCTATTCTTTATTTCTTTAACAAAAGTTCCTATTTCCCAGTCTTTAATATTTCAGCCTATTTATTTAGTGCCCATCATAGATCAAATGCCTTTCTCTTGAAGCTATACCCACCAGCAATCATCTGCGTACTGGGTGAGTACCAGCCTGGGAACTGAACACAGTTCTACTTATGATGCCATGCCAAGATCCAGTTCTAGGCACACAGAGCTGGAAAGGACTGAGAAACTAAAAAGAGATCTAAACCCTACCTGTCAGATAAGGGGTTTCTTTCGGGGTTTATATAATTATATGGGACTAGCCTCAGATCTTGGTTCTGATCTTAGCACTTATTGGCTGTGTGACTTTGGTAAACTGTTCAACCAACTTAAGCATTAATTTCCTCATGTGTAAGTGAGCTATCCCACCTACCACCTCATGAGGCTGTCATTAAGGATTAAAGGAAAATGTTCTCTCTCTTTTTAAAGATTTTCATTCATTTATTTATTTGACAGAGAGATCGAGTGTGCACACAAGCAGGGGGGAGCAGCAAGCAAAGGGAGAGGGAGAAGCGGTTCCCCGCAGAGCAGGGAGCCCGACATGGGCTCGATCCCAGAACCCTGGGATCATGACCCAAGCCAAAGGCAGACATTCAACTGACTGAGCCACCCAGGCATCTCAAAGAAAATGTTTTCTCAAAGCACAATACTTGAAACATAGCTTAACTTTTCAGTAAACTGGAGATGTTACTGCTTCATCCAGATTCCTAGTTCTGAGCATTCTCCCCGCTTCAAAGAAATGAACAGATACACAAGATTCCTGTGAAGTCTCTGAATGAGCTTTAAAGACTGAGAAGCACTAGGAGAACCAGAGACAACCACAACAAAGTGCTGCCATGGGGGAGACAGCAAAACCCACCAATTTTAAACTATAGTCTAAACACTGTCTTTGTCCTAATCCTGACAATTCCTACAAGGATACATTTCAGTAACACATGACTCACATGTTAAAAACCTGAAACAATTCACAAGAGTTTTCCTTATTTATCTGAAAAGCTGCATAGAGGGGGAAAAAAACACCCAAAAAACCCCTGTGAAATCAAGGACAAAACTTCAACCAGAACACTGAACTTATTTATCCAGTAAGAAAACCTAGTAATAAACCCTGTAACTGTAATGAATGCAGTAAGACTTTCAGTGTCAACAGATACCTCCCCCCTCTAATATTTAAGAGATTCCATGAAAAAAAGAGAAACTCTAACCAATGAAGGAAAGCCTCTCTCCAGAGCTCATTTTTTATTTAGCAGCAGAGAAAGCATCCCAGATGAAAACCCTAAGCCTTTGAATACCTGTGGAAAATCCCTCCAACCAGAGCTGTTCCTTTACTGGGCAGGTAACAGAACAAACCCTACCAGTTACCTTTTTATCCATAACCATTACAGAGACAAAGTCAGAGTTTGTCTTATTCACACATTCTGAAAAGTATGTGGGTCTGGCTAGCATTTCTGGCCTGATGTAGAATGATGTTAGGGAACAGGGCACTGCTAATATTTTCATAGTCACTGAAATATAAGATGGATTAAAATTCAAACAAAATAATTTACATTTATTTGAGCTTTTTGTTGGTCAGCCAAGTAGTTTCTAATTTCTGTATATAGTCACTTACTCATAATAATGTCTGTGGAGCCAATATGGAAACACTTATAAACAGAAGACTTCAAAATGAAAGAACTGACTGATGAAACAGAAGTCAACGGATAGAATTTATGAGGAGAGCTAAGTGTAGGGCACAGAATCTTAAGAGCTTGGATTCTGGCATTCTTCAGTCTGGTTTTGGATCTTGGCTCTGCCATTCCCTAGCCCTGTACCCTCGTGGGGGCTGACTCTTTAAGCCATGGTATCCTATCTAAAAATTAAAGAAAGTAATGATTCGTGGCATCAGTAGAGGGATTAAATTAAATAATACATGCAAAGCTCCCAGCACCGCCTTATACAATTAGTAGGTGTTAATTATTATTGTTATTATCAAAGATCACAACAAACAATGAAGACAAAGTTATACAGAAATAAAGTTAAACTCAAGTTACAGTGCAAATAGGTAATAATTCAAATTTTATACATTTTCGAAGAAGTTCCAGATGACTCCATAGAATTTCTCCCCGAGGCACTCGCTGAAAAAAATCTTCTTGGTTGAGACTGCATAATTCTCTTCCGGAAATGTTGAGTGTGGTCAGGTCTATATCAGTCATGCTGAACTCCTTCATTACCCAAACCACCCAGTGCAGGACTTGGTCTGTGGACCACTGTATAGGATCTAAAGAGAAAAATATTACCATTAGCCTAGTCCTATCTTGGGTATTATATAAATTCACAGTTAATTTGCCAATACACACACATATATATATATATATATATACACACACACACACATATATATATGGAGAAAAATCCAAACAGGACCTTTCCCCAAGTTAAGTGAAGTAAACAAACTCAAATAAATAAAAAGGTTTTTAATACTACATTTTCTCCTCAACTCCTTTTCAATTTCTCAATCTAAACTTTTAATGAATTCTCCTGGTTTTACATTAGTTAGTCTGAAATTTTATCAAGAAAAAACAACATAAAATTGCTCTTCAATGGGTCAACTGAAAGAGTAAAATATGGGATTTCTCTAGAGAGAATGGCATAAGTCATCCAAGTTTTAAACATTACTTTGCAACACTGTATAATTTGGTGCACTGGGAAAGAAAAAAAAAAAAAAAGAAAAAAAGAAAACTCTAAGGGGTTTCTGAAGAGCCTGACTCACTCTCCAAAATGTGCAAAACATAATCTTCCCCCCCTTTTGCTTCTTGTAAAAAGCTGGTGTTCCTATATTTACCCTTTAGTGGCATTTATAATACAACATGCAAATTGCATGTTTACTCAGCTGTCTTTCCCTGTAATACATTAAGGTCTGAAATATAAGGACTGTGTCTTATAAACCACTGTTGATCTTTGGAGTTTACCACAATGCCTTATGCATAGCCTAATTTGTTAAATCTATGGAAAGTAAATCTAAAGAGTCATTTTCCTCATTTTTTTAAAAAAGATTTTATTTATTTATTTGACAGAGAGATCACAGGCAGACAGAGAGGCAGCAGAGAGAGAGAGGAGGAAGCAGGCTCCCCACTGAGCAGAGAGCCCGATGCGGGACTCGATCCCAGGACCCTGAGACCATGACCTGAGCCGAAGGCAGCGGCTTAACCCACTGAGCCACCCGGGCGCCCTACTATCTAACTGAGTTCACAAATGAAAAAGATGGCCAACATGTATAAGTATTTCATTGCTGTATCCCTGGCACCCAACAGAGTATTCTACCCATATAAGTTCAGTAAAAACTGGCTGAATTAATTTTGGTTTAGGTATCTGCATGGAGAAGATGATCTATCTAGATAGTATTGGTTATATGCCCCTAAGATATAGGCTATTCAATTGGAGGAAAAACACATTTAGGTACTTATCAAGAGCCAATTTATAATAAAAGATGAACAAACATAATATAGGATTGACAGCCACAGAACTGATTTTTTATTTGATCTTTTTACAAAGAGGAAAGGGAGGATTTTGAGAAGATGGCAGCAAGCAGCAAAGTTTTTTAATGTCTTTGAATGCACACATTTAAAAAACACCACTAAAAGCAAAAGACAGCAAAACCAAAAATCCATGTATATTTACAATAAAACCAGGTGACAAGGTATCTCCATGGAAGCCAAAAATACACAGATGAAGACAAAGCAGTAACATTCAGAGACCTTCATGGTATCAGTATCAGTATCTGTTCAAGAGAAAGCAAAGGGGGAAACAAAGGAAAATCTGACTCATTTTCATTCTGAGCACAGGAGAACCTGAACACAGCCAAGCAGTTTTCACTGAGTGCAACAGGCCAAGCTCAAAGGAGTAGCTCAAATAGTTTTGCCTGATCGAGTGCAAAGGTCCATGGTAAGATTTAAGAGGCTGGAGCAGTGCAGCACCTTTGAGTTTTTCAAACTGAGCCTGGATCATGTCCAGGAGAGCGGAACACAATGAGAAACTATAGAGGGAATGGAATCTAACCCGAGCAGCACAGGAACACCAAAGAAAAAGAGGAGGTCCATGTTAAGAGTGGAGTAAGGGAACAGACAGCAAATGAGAAAGCCAGTGGCAGCGTTTTTTGTTTTTGTTTTTGAAGTTTTATTTATTTAGGTAACATCTACACCCAACATGGGGCTTAAACTCACAACCCAGAGATCAGAGTCATGTGCTCTTCTGACTGAGCGAGCTAGCCAGGTGCCTCTACTGAATCTATTTTTTTTTTTAAAGATTTTATTTATTTACTTGACAGAGAGAGATCAGAAGAAAGAGGGGGAAGCAGGCTCCCTGTCGAGCAGAGAGCCTGATTCGGGCTCGATCCCAGGACCCTGGGATCATGACCTGAGCTGAAGGCAAAGGCTTTAACCCACTGAGCCACCCAGGCGCCCCTACTGAATCTATTTTTTAATACTACTTGAAAATAACAGAGGAAAGAATTATAAAAAGCTAGAAAAGCTATCCTGAACTACACTTCCCACTATAAGTTCAAGTAACCTCAATTTACATAAACATGAGCCAAAAAAAAGTATCATGATTGAAAAAGCTGGGGCAAATGTAATCAGTCTGATTTGTCTTCTTAAATAATATCAGGACTTCTGGTGTAACATAATAATTGTCTGTGCATATTCTCCCTGTTTATTTCTCTAAGACCCTAGTAAAATGACAGTAAAGGAATTTTTAAAAGAAGTAAACTCAGGAACATAAGTGAAAATGCAAACAGATGGGAGACTTTCAATTAATTTTTGAAGATAGTCAGCAGAGTGAAAATCAAGTGAAGTAGAAGCTATGACCTAAAATATCTATCCAGGAGGGTACAGTAACAAGTAAGTGTTTCCTGACTGCAGAATTCCTCTACTGGCTCAGGCTGTGGTGGTGCCAGGTAGCAGGAGTGGTGCCAGGTAGCAGAAGTGTAAATGGAAAATGAGGGGACTGATTTAAAGTGTATGGTGTTGTTAGAACCTCCAGGGCCTCTCTTGTATTCTCAGAAGCCAACTGAAAAGCATCCCCACGCACATGTCCATATCCCGACCCCCACCACTACCCCACCCCCAGAACTTTTGGGACAGACATGAAATGGACACTGATCCCAGTAATAAAAGTCTACAAACTAAAAAGTGAGACCCTCTGTACTTCCCTTTCCATTTCCAGAATGCAGCATTCACATATACATCAAACCTAAATCCTCACCTCAACTTTCTACTCCTGTCAGGTATTTGGCCAATTCTCCAGAGAAGTTAAAGATACCCAGGAAAAACATCTATATACATATTGACACTTGGAAATCTTTATGAAATGACCAATATCCCATTTTACCAGAGTACGGTCAAGAAATCCCTTCCAGAGCTTCAAATTAATTAGCTTTAAAGTTACTCACTTTTAACTATAAACAGATGAGCAGGAATTGATATTTGAGAGACTCAAAACAAAGCATTGAACAAAAATAAACAGAAAACTAGAATGCAGAAGCAGAAATAATGCACTAACAAAATGGAAAAAAAAGAAAAACATGTGATCAGAATGCTAAAAGGAAAAACAAAAATGAAAGCCCTTGTAAAGTGAAAATTACTATCAGGATAGGTTGTTATATAAACACAAGAAATTTGGCAGAAAGTTGTTCATATGGATAGAGAAATGACAAACGAAAGAAAAACGATACAGAGGATCAGCCCAGGAGATTCAGCAAGAGCCTCAGAAAAAAGAAAAAGAAAAACACTGAAGGTCATATTATCAAAATAATAATGCAGGAAAATTTCCCAGAACTGAAGGCTACAATTGTCTAGATCAGCAGCTGCCCAAGAGAAATATAATGCAGGCCACCAGGTAATTTTAAAGTTTTCTTACAGCTATATTAAATAAATAGGTGAAATTTATTGTAATAATAATTTCATGTAATGTTTCCAAATGTTATTTCAACATGTAATCAACATACAAATTTCAAAAGATTTTACATTTTTCTCTGTTTGTACCAAGTATATGACACTCACAGCACAGCTCAGGTCAGACCAGGCACACGTGGTGAAGTGCTCACGTGGGACTAGTGGCTACTGCACTAGGCAGTGCCGGGCTATGCAATGCTTCCCCATAATACATAAATCTACAGCACATGAAATAGATGCACAATGCCACTAAACCAAGTTAAAGACAGAGGTAAAAAGGAGATCAAAAGAGCTTCCAGAAAGAAAAATAAAAAGGATATAAAAAGGAACCAGAATCAAAATGCCCCATGAACATCTCACTATAATGAAACAGAACAGGGCCATATAAAATTTGAGGGAAAATAGTATTTCAACTTAATATTCTATACCCATCAAGCTTTCTATCAGAGCAGAATAAAGACATTTTCGGATATGCAAAGTCTCCCCCATCAATAAAACAAACGAACAAAAAAAACACCCTGCCAAACTGAAAACAAAAGCAACTTTTTTTTTTTTTAAAGATTTATTCATATGACAGAGATCATGAGGAGGCAGAGAGGCAGGCAGAGAGAGAGGGGAAGCAGGCTCCCCACTGAGCAGAGAGCCCGATTCGGGGCTCATCCCAGGACCAGAGATCATGACCTGAGCCAAAGGCAGAGGTTTAACCCACTGAGCCACCCACGTGCCCCCAAAAGCAACTTTTATTTCCTAGGTGTCCTTTCTAAGGAAACCTATAACGAAGAATGAGAGAATAATAAGTAAATGGGAGAATAAAACTAAGAAAAAGGAAAATATAAGATCCTAAAAAATGGATCCAGCACTGCACCAAGTCAAGGATGTCCAAGGATGACAGCACCGTGGCAGATCTACAAAAGAACCAATCTAGAGATACTTCAGAATTTGGGAAAAATTATAGGGACAAAACAGAGTGATGGAAATGGGAGAAAGTCAGTCTTGGTATATACAGAAATCTACAAACTAAAAATTAAGTCAACTCAGGGGCCCCTGGGTGGCTCAGTGGGTTAAGCCTCTGCCGTCAGCTCAGGTCATGATCCCAGCGTCCTGGAATTGAGCCCCACATCGGGCTCTCTGCTCAGCAGGGAGCCTGCTTTTCCTTCTTTCTCTGTCAAATAAATAAATTTTCAAAAAAATCTTAAAAAAAAAAAAAGAGCTTTATTCTAAAGTAAATGATACCCCTAGGTAGGTACTCCTGAGTCAGTTTATAATCTTGCTCTCTATACAATTCATTATTATATACTACTCTCCATAAAAGATCCTACTACTGAAGGGTTCTTGTTGAAAGTCTAGTAAATTATGTAAAATATTATTTCAAATTTTTTTATGCTCTCTTCTTTCCTTTTCAGCATTTCCTCTCTCAGAGGTGACTGCCAACTCACTAACAAGGTTAAGCATGATGTCTATGCTAGCTTTTACAAGTCAAAAGTAAATAACAATATTGTCAACCACATATCTGAAGAACGACTCCATGTAGTTCTTTGAACTGGGCTTACCTTCTTAGGTTCCAATTAAAAGCCCCTCTCCTGGCTTTCCTCATCTATCCCTCTCCTGCTCGTGCCACACTATTTTATCTACAAATACTCAGGTTACTAACAACTCATGAACCTTCAATAATATTTATTTGTCCCTCCAACACTCTTCCCATTTGCCCACCAAAGGTTAATACTATTTTCTCCACTTCTATGTCTATTTTTTCCTGTAATTCAGCTTTGTCTAACTCTAGTTACTTTTTTTCTAAATCTACCAATGAACCTCTGATCACCAAATTTAATAGATACTACTTAGTTGGAATTTTTTTTTTTAAAGATTTAATTTATTTGACAGAGAGAGAGTGTGCGCGCACGCGAAGCACAACCAGAAGGAGCAGCAGGCAGAGGGAGAGGGAGAAGCAGGCTCCCTACTGAATAAGGAACCCAATGTGGGGCTTGATCACAACCCTGGGATCATGACCTGGGGCTTGATCACAACCCTGGGATCATGTCCTGGGGCTTGATCACAACCCTGGGATCATGACCTGAGCCCAAGGCAGATGCTTAACCAACTGAGCCACCTAGGTGCCCCTCAGTTGGCATTTTTTTTTTTCACTTTGTCAGCAATGTGGCCACTCCTGACCATCTAAAACTCTTTTTCAATTTCAGAGACACTATATATAGCTCTTATTTTCCTTCTATCTCCTCAGCTATTCCATGTCTCCATTCCTTTTCTGCAACCTGAAATGCCAACAAGGCCCAGACTTTAATGCCACCTTTAGCTGTAGTATGTACAACACTTTCGCTAGAAAAGTCTTTCCAATACCAGACTTCCACATGTCCCCCACTTAAGCTCTGGAGGGCATGGCCTATCTTTCTTATGTGCCATTCAAAGTCCAGCATTTAACATGATGCCTGGCATATGTAGTTCACTAAATACATAATAAAGATATAGCCAGGTCTCATCATATGATCTCTCATATAATCGCTGCCCTAGTCACCCAAGCTTGAGTTGTATCAGTACTTGAATCTCTCCTCTCTACCCTCACACAATCCACCAGTCAGTTGCTCAGCCCCATCACTAGTTTCATTCATCTCTTCCCACGTAAATTATCGAGTCTAGGCTAACCTAGACCTTATCACCTAGTGACAGGTCAACTACAACATGTTCCTGTTTTCCCTTCATTCGGTTTCTACTGCTCCAATGTATGTCATACACTGCTGCCACATTCATCTACCATGGTCATGTCCATCAATCAAAATTAAAAAAAAAAAAAAAAAAAAAGCAGTTCCATAATGCTAGAGAGTACCTCCATCAAATCTTCTTACTACTCACTGCTGTGTCTAACTTTTGCACACACATTTCCTGTCTGGACTGTCTTTTCCCAATAGTTTTTCTAAAACAAACCTTTCCCCCAAAGTTCCCCAGGCCACTGTGATCCCTTTGAGATTCTTTCTCTCTTTTTTTAAAGATTTATTTATTTTAGTGGGGGAGGGGCAGAGAGGGAGAGGAAGAGAAGCAGACTCCATGCTTGGGCATGGAGCCTGACTTGGGCCTTGATCCCAGGTACCTGAGACCATGACCTGACACAAGGTCAAAAGTCAGACACTCAACTGACTGAGCAACCCAGGTGCCCCTGATCTCTTTAAGATCCTAACAGCATATTCCCTTTATATAAAAGTTACTGACAGCTTAAAAACATGCTACTTTTTATGGTAATTCTCTTTTCATTTATCTTCTCTCTCTTCAACTCCACTGTGACACCCTAAAGACAGAATTTTTTTTTTTAATTTCTTTGTATTCTTAGCACCCAGGACAGTATTTGTCCAAAAGGGATAAAAAGAGAGATCCAGAAAATCAATTTAAA